>JAJEJO010005018.1:510687-598269 GCA_020662805.1 Glaucomys volans | reverse complement strand
AAACATTAACAAAACAAAGAAACTATAGAACTAAATAATACAATCAATAATTTGGACTTGATAAATATATATATATTATATATATATATATATATATGTAGAGAGAGAGAGAGAGAGAGAGAGAGAGAGAGAGAGAGACTATTTCATCCATCAATGAGTGGATACACTTTCTTCTCAGCAGCCTGTGGGTCCTTCTCTAAAATAGACCATATCTTATGCCACAAAGCAACTCGTAGCAAATACAAAAAACTTAAGATACTACCCTACATTCTATCAGATCATAATAGAATGAAATTAGAAATCAATGATACAATAAAAATAGAAGATACTCTAACACCTGGAAACTAAATAATAAGCTAGTAAATGACTAATAGATAGCAGAACAAATTAGGGATGAAATAGAAAAATACTTAGAGGTAAATGAGAATACTGATACAACATATCAAAATCTCTGGAACACTATGAAGGCAATGCTAAGAGGAAATTCATTGCATTGAGCTCATTCATTAAAAGAATACACTTTCTTCTCAGCAAAAGTCAACGAATAAATGACCTATATTACATCTCAAAACCCTAGAAAAAAAGAACAAACCAACACCAAAAGCAGTAGTAGACAGGAAATAATTAAAATCAGAGTTGGAATCAATGAAATTGAAACAAAAGAAATAATTCAAAGTATTGACAAAACAAAAAATTGGTTCTTTGAAAAAATAAATAAAATTGATAAATAGAGGGGCCTCTCAGCCACATCCTGCATGAATGAGAAAAGGGTTTATGGGAGGAGGATGTTGGTTGTTTATCACTCAATTATTCAAAAACTTACCTAATCAATAAATATATAAGAGACAATACTCATTTTAAGCAAGGAGGGGCATGATGGGTCTGGCCATACCAGCTCTGGCCTCTAACAACAACAACATGGAGTAGCCCAACTCTCTTTTATTTATAAAGACAGGTAAAGGGGGCAAGACTGGGAGGAGCTGCTTCTGTGATGGACAGGATAGGGTGGAGTTAGGGGAGCCATTCTCTCAGGGAAACTCGACAGGGAACCCTCTGATTCTGCTAGATAAAGACGGCTTCCCACAGATAAACTCTTAGCCACCATAACAAAGAGAAAGAGAAAGAAAACTCAAATTACTAAAATTCATGATTAAAAAGGATCACAATGGACATGACTGAAATACAGAAGATAATTATTTTGAAAATTTATACTCCAATAAAATAGAAAATCTCAAAGACATCAACAAATTTCTGGAGACATATGACCTACCCAAACTGAAGCAGGAAGACATAAACAATTTAAATAGATCAATTCAAGCAATGAAATAGATGATACCATCAAAAGCCTACCAACCAAGGAAAGCTGGGGACCAGATGGATTCTCAGTTGAGTTATACAAGACTTCCAAAAAAGAATTAACACCAATACTCTTCAAAGTATTCCATGAAATATAAAAGGAGGGAACCCTACCAAACCCATTTAATGAGGCTAATATCACCCTGATACCAAAACCAGATAAAGACACATCAAAGAATGAAAACTTCAGACCAATATCCCTGATGAACATAGATGCAGAAATTCTCAATAAAATTCTGGCAAATTGCATAAAAAATATTAAAAACATAGTGCACCACAATCAAGTGGGGTTTATCCCAGGGATGCAAGCTCGCATCAACAAATATAATTCATATTTATATAAATGTGAATAAATATAATTCATCACATCAATAGACTTAAAGACAAGAATCATATGATCTCAAGAGATGCAGAAAAAGCCTTTGACAAAATAGAGCACCCCTTCATGTTCAAAGCACTAGAAAAACTAGGGATAGTAGGAACATCCTCAATATTATAAAAGCTATCTATGCTAAGCCTAAGGCCAACATCATTCTAAATGGAGAAAAATGGAAAGCCTTCCCTCTAAAAACTGGAACAAGACAAGGATGCCCTCTGTTACCACTTCTATGCAATACAGTCCTGGAAACTCTAACCAGAGCAATCAGAGAGACAAAGGAAATTAAAGGGATATGAAAGGGAAAAAAAGAACTCAAACTGTCACTATTTGCCAACAACATAGTTCTATATTTAGAAAATCCAATAATTTCCACCAGAAAACTTACAGAACGAATACAATGAATTCAGATAAAGTAGCAGGATATAAAATTAACACCCAAGGGCTGGGGATGTAGCTCAGTTGGTAGAGTGCTTGCCTTGTAAGCACAAGACCCTGGGTTCAATCCCAAACACCGCCAAAAAAAAAAAAAAAATGAACACCCATAAGTCAAATGTATTCCTATACAAGAGTGATGAATCCACTGACAGAGAAATTAGGAATACTACCCCATTCACAATAATCTCACAAAAAATAAAATAAAATACTTGGCAATCAATCTAACAAAAGAGGTGAAAGACCTCTACAATGAAAACTACAGAACACTAAAGAAAGAAACTAAAGAAGATCTTAGAAGAAGGAAAGATCTCCCGTGTACATGGATAGGCAGAATTAATATTGTCAAAAGGCCATACTACCAAAAGTATTATACAGATTGAATACAACTCCTATTAAAACCCAAGGACATTGTTCATAGAACTAGAAAAAGCATCATGAAATTCATTTGGAAAAATAAGAGACCCAGATTAGCCAAAGCAGTCCTTAGCAAGAAAAGTGAAGCAGGAAACATCAGAATACCAGACCTTAAACTATAGTAGAGAGCCATAGTAACAAAAATGGCACCAAAACAGACATGTATTGGCACCAAAACAGACATGTAGACCAACGGTACAGAATAGAAGACACAGAGACAAACCCACATAAAACAGTTATCTCATACTAGACAAAGGTGCCCAAAATATTCATTGGGTAAAAGACAGCCTCTTCAACAAATGGTGCTGGGAAAACTGGAAATCAATATGTAACAAAATGAAATGAAACCTCTATCTCTCACCCTGCACAAAACTCAACTCAAAGTGGATCAAAGATTCAGGCACTAGAACAGAGACCCTGCACCTAATAGAATAAAAGGAGGCCCAAATCTTCACCAGGCCAGCTTAGAACTGATTTCCTTAACAAAACTCCCAAAGCACGAGAAGTAAAACCAGGAATCAATAAATGGGATGGATTCAAGATAAAAAGCTTCTCAGCAAAGGAAAAAATCAATAATGGGAAGAGTGAGCCTACAGAATGTGAGAAAACCTTAACCACACACACTTCAGATAGAGCATTAATTGCCATGATTCATACAGAACTCAAAAAGCTCAACACCAAAAAAGAAATAACCCAGTCAATACATGGGCTAAGAAACTGAACAATTTACAGAAGAAAAATACTATCAGTCAACAAATATATAAAAAAAGTTCAGCATCTCCAGTCATTAGAGAAAAGGAGATCAAAACTACTCTAAGATTTCATTTCACTTCAGTCAAAATGGGAAATATCAAGAATACAAGCAACAATAAATCTTGCGAGGATGTGAGGAAAAAAGTATACTCATACATTGCTGATGGGAATGCGAATTGGTGCAACCACTGTGGAAAGCAGCATGGAGATTCCTCAGAAAACTTGGAATGGAACCCCCATTTGACCTAGTTATCCCACTCCTCGGTTTACACCCAAAAGATTTAAAATCAGCATACTACAGTGATGCAACCACATCAATGTTCATAGCTGCTCAATTCACAATAGCGAGATTTTGGAACCAACCTAGATGCCCTTCAGTAGATGAATGGATAAAGAAACTGTGGTATATATACACAATGGAATATTACTCAGCCATAAAGAAGAATAAAATTATGGCATTTGCAGGTAAATGGCTGATGTTGGAGACTGTCATGCTAAGTGAGATTAGCCAATCCTAAAAATCCAGAGGCCGAATGATCTCTCTGATAAGTGAATGATGATGCATAATGCAGGGTGGAAGGGAGGCAAGAATGAAGGAAGAATAGATTGCATAGAGGAAAGGGAGGAGTGGGAGTGGGGTGGGGGGGTAAGAATAATAACAGAATGAGATGGACATCATTGTCCTGTGAACATGTATGAATGCACAGATGGTGTGACCCTACTTTGTGTACAACCAGAGAAACAACAGCTGTACTCCATTTGTGTACAATGAATCAAAATAAATAAATTTTAAAAAAATGAGATGTGTTTGAATTCCTAAATAAGACTAGTACTGCATTTCTTTTCTTCTAAAGATATATGTACATTAATCTTCTTTGTATTAATTTTCTCTTCATTAGGACCCAGGTTTTCTTATGTGCTTTTGGCATATGAGTTATGGAGAATATAAAATTCTACAGAGGAAGAAATGAGGTGAGGGAGTGTGTTAGCTTTTTGTCGCTGTAACCAAAATACCTGACAAGAACAACTTATAGGAGGAAAAGTTTATTTTAAGCTCACGGTTTCAGTTTAGTCCACAGTCAGACAATTGCACTGTTTTGGGCCAGAGGTGAGGCAGAGCATCACAGTGGAGGGCATGACAAAAGAAAGCTTCTCAGCTCAGAGCAGCCAGAAGGAAGAGAAAGATCAAGGAGCCAGAGAGAGACAAGATATGTAATTGCCAAAAGGATGACTCCAGTGACCTACTTCCTCCAGCCACATTCCACCTGCCTACAGTTACTACTCATGAGTCTATTTAAATTATTAATCCCTCAAATGGATTAATCCACTAATGGGATTTCCTAATCTAACCATCTCACCTCTGAGCAGTTCTGCATGAACAAACACATGAGCTTTTGGGGGAACACCTGATATCCAAACCATAACAGGAGTGACCTAGCCTCTACTGCTACCAAGGGCATGGTATTTCTCCAGGTGAAACGACTTAAACTCAATATTTCTTCAGGTTAGTCCTGTTTCTAAATACTACTTGGAAAAAAATAACAATGTTCATCAATACCTCTTCAATGGCACCTGCAGAAATCCTGTGACCCGCAACATTTATAACATCATCAACTCGAGACATAACATACACATAGCCTTCCTCATCCATGTAGCCAGCATCCATGGTGTCGTAGTAGCCCTGAAAACAAAAAGGAACAAGTTTTATCAGCATGCCGTGTTGGGTAATGCAATCATTTTTAAACTTGGTGAAACATAAAATGTGAAAGAAACGGATTTACTGTATGTATTTGACTTTTTCATAACTAGACTACAAAATTAAATTACTTTTGATTTTGAAACCTTACTAGAATGTCTTTGCTCCTCTAACAGCCAGAAATAAATTAAAGTGTTCTTATATATGTTCAAGTTAAATGTTTGAACTTAGAGTTGTAAAGTTTATGAACCCAATTACTTTTTTTAATGGAGAAGTAATAGCTCAATATTTCCAATACACTTTGGTATTGCAGAGTAATTCCTTGATAAAGTTCTCCTCTAATTGTATTAATTTTGAGAAGCTTTAAAGCTCTGTATGAATAATTACAAAATAGATCACTGGTTTATTAACATGTATTAGGATTGGACTTGAGCCTCAGTGAAATTTAATAGTGAAAATGAAATAAAAAATTTAATCATCTCAGAGTAGCACATCTTTCCTGGTGCAGAAATCGTGATAGAATGAAGTATCAAGAAGAATAAGAAATAGAAAGAAGAAATATTACTTTCTTTAAGGCTTCTGAGTTTTTTTGGTACCTATGTAAAAAACCTTCTTGTGCTTCTTAACCCTTCAAAGACTCAGTGTGCTCACATAGTAAATGAGCTAATGAACTCCACTTTGTAAGACCTCTGTGAAGCCTAGATGAAAAAGTGCAGATGAAGTAGAAGATAGACTTTGGCACATCATGAGAGCTCAGGAATCATAGCTATTATTGCAATTATGACTGCTGTCATCACCGGAGAAGCAGTCTAGAGTAGTACTTAAGAGCATTAACTCTGAAGCCAGACTATTTTGGTTCAAATCCCAGCTCTACCACTTCTAACCCTTGTGATCTCTGGGTGAGTTACTTAGCACTCCCCTTCTGTTTGGAGCTCTCAGATGAGAGGTATGAGGTCAGGTAACAAGAGTCACTTCATACAAGTTAACCATATATTGGCATTTGAGGGAGACTTTGGTATTAAAGGCAATCATGTTAAAACCACATGTGCATATTATTTGCCACTGTCAGGTTATAATTAATCATATCAGAACCCTGATGCTTTTAACTGTGGCCCATCAGGTAGATAGATTGGGCTGGCTGGAGTCAAGTGTACTGACAAATCTTCTCTGCCACAGTCTATCAGGGGAATGTTCAATCTTGGCTATTGAGGTCATTCCACTCTGAGATCTCTTTTTAAAGAAAGCTATTTTAATTCTTGTCATTTGTCTAGTTGATTAGGTTATCTGTCTTTCACACACAAACAATAAAGATAGAATACTAAATACTTGGAGTCATTATTTTAAAAAAAATTAAATTCCAATTATTCATTCCTTTTAATCCAGTGCATAATGAGGACAAACTATCACTCTCAGGGCAAGAAGGAGAAGTAAAAGGACAGTGGAGAGATCCTGACCTGTGTGATCAATGAAGTGCTGTTATGAACACAAGAAATTTCATGTTGGCACAGTGATGGGCAAATGACAAAACAGAAAACAGGAAGATCTTTGCTATCCATGCCACTGGGGTGAGGAATGTGCTCCAGGGACACTGCCTCTAACCTGTATCTATATTTCTAACATGGAATTTTAAAATAAAGAACCCAGTGGACATTCAGGAAAGAATGTCAAAAATAGATGAAGGGATGAAAAAATATGACTTCTGCATTAATCAAATGAATTTCATTCATATGGCCAGGTATACAGGAGGTAACAAAATGGCATTGTATAATTCTGATTAATTGCTCTCAGTCTGTACAGAGGAATTCAGTGGGGGAAATAATATAGAAAACAAAATAGAAAAAGTCGATTTAGCAAAAAGAAATTGCTGATATTGACAGCTTAGGAAAAGCAGCTCATAGAAACTGAAATTTCTACATCCAAAGACTAACAATACATGTAAAAATGACTTAATTAAATCATTGTAATTTTCATATTTTTATTCCTAAAAGCTAGGAACTGGTCCAGATAACCTTTAAAAGTCACATCCAGGATTCTAGAAGCATATTGATCAACTTAATGAGGAAAAATTAAAGAGAAATATATAAGATTTTAAAAAGTATCTTAAAGTTCTTACAGGAAATTTTTCAAAGTATAAATGCTTGAATGCTTCCTGATTCTTCCAGAGTCCTGAAAAAGCCCCAGGTGGTAATGGCAACCTTATATAAAAACAGAGCATTCAAAATTATGAAGAAAGTCATAAGAGCAGATTGATTAGAATTATCATTTTTCCAGTATGATGAATAATTGCAATTCAAATCCCACATTAAAATATAACCCCTGAACCTGCTGGGCAGGTTGTGTCTACTTGAAGCCTAAGTAGTTGGTTAGGGCACAGTACTACTATCGAAGAATGATTGTTATTTGGAAAGACATAAAAGGCTCACACATTTGGCATTCAAACTTGTTAGCAATAATCACTATTTCAAAGAGAAGCATAACATCTGCAAAGTGAGCCAAAATGCATCACTAAATTACTCTTTAATGCTCCCATCATTTTTTTAAAGTTACCAGGATAGCAACTGTCACCTTTGCCTGTCCATGTAATGGAATGCTCCAGGTTAACATGCAGTATGCAAGTTCATCTTCACTGTCAGAGTGCCTCCCTCCCCTGGGAATTCCCTCTCCCTGTTCACTCTTCTATTCTTTCTTTTCAAGACCATCTAGCACTATGAACTTTCTCACTCTAAATACCTATGTACTAATTATGAGTTTGTTTTAATCAATTTGTTAATATTCTGCAAAAGAAGAGTGAAACTCACTGATTATTAAGCACCTAAACTAAACATTAACACGATGATCACTATAAAGTCAATTTTATGGTTTTGACAGAAAGCTAAAGGTAAAAAAAAAAAAGAACTCTAAGAAGATATGGCAAAACAAACGTTAAAAAGAGCCAAAAGGGGTAACAGTAATGAATGAAACAGATGCAAAATAAATAAGATAAATCTGATGGAGATGCACATTAATAGGATATAATATTAGTTGCTCTTAGGAAATATATCATGATGTGTAGTCCTTTCTGTCTTTCATTGTGTCATTTTTGGACAGATGTATGGGCATGGGCATTAAAAATATCTTACTACTTACAGTACAAAGAAAATAAAAAGTTACAAAAATAATAAATAAAAGTAACTAGTTGCTATATACAGGAATGTAGATCCAAATATTTAAGCACATAATATTGTCCATGCTGAGAACTATTATGTATAAAAGGGCATATTACTGAACAATAACATTTCTCTCATTTTATCTACTGTGAATCAAAGATTTTGGTTTATATATAGCCACATAGCACTTCCTCACAATACAGACTCTCTCTCTCTCTCTCACTTTCTCTCTCTCTCTCTGTCTCTCTCTCTCTCTCTCTCACACACACACACACACACACACTCCCTCTCTCTCTCACTCTCATTTTTTGGAGATCACTGACTAGACAACAGCATATGATAATACTGAATTATAAACTTTTTTTTAAAAGGAGGTAATAGTGTAATCTGATTTTTGTTCCAGGAAGAATGCTGAAGCCAGTGTGATGAATTGGATAACTGGAAGACACAGTAAAGCAATAAAAACTAAATGTGAGGGATGGAGGAGAGATGAATTAAAGCTGAATCTAAAGTGTCCAGTCTAGGTCAGGTGAACAGTGATGCAAACACAAGGAGCACAAACATAGCAAAAGCAACATTTTCAGGAGAGGTTGCATATTAGAATTTGGAGAAGTGAAGAGGAGATAGATGATTTGGTTTAGATGTTGAATTTTAAGAACCTCTAGCCATCAAATAAGAGGTTGAGAAATCTGTGTCTGAAAGTCAAAGGGCAGTGAGCCTGGGTAGGTAGAAAGATACACTCCTTATTTGTAGCTGGTTAAAGTTTATGGAAGAGAAAGGAGACCTCCAGAGCCAAACACAGTGCTCTAAAAGGATCAAAGAAAGATGACCACTGAACAAAAAGGAAATCAAAGATGTATGTGAATGAGGAGAACTTATAGCATAGGAACCGTCAGAGTAGAGTATTAGTAATGACCAAGGGCTCAATAAGGTCAAACAAAGTGCAAATTTTCTTTGAAAATGCGTTCAACAGAAGGAATGAAACTTTGTAATTATTTTGAGTATTCTTATGATTGTTATTTTGGGCAAATGGAACAGGAAAAGCTGGAGTACGGAGAGGCAGTAAGTTAGACTATACTTTTTAAAAGCTTGTGGATGACTGGAAGGAGTACTGTAAGTCAGTAGTTTAATTCAGAGACAGGTTAATGTAGGACAGGGAAGATGGGGGTAGAAATAGCAAAGAGAAAATGAAGATGTAAGAATGAGAAGAGAAAATAATAGAGGGATTATCCCATTGTTTTATTCATTCACTCACTCATTCCTTTGTGAACTAACTCATGCATTCATTTTCTTCTTTCATTCAGTGTTTATTTGGGACTTGGTATTCATCAGTCTGTGTGGTAAGCATTAATAATACAAATATTTAAACTCTGGTCTCTGATACATAGAAATTCCCACATAGAGTAAACTACAAGAAATTTAATATTTTTGAAATACAAATGGGAAGGACGATTGATGCAAATGAAATCCATGCCCTTAAGTCAACAATAATGTAAAAATGTAAATACTCAAGGTGTTTTTCAGGCATGTTTTTATAGCAGGTGATTAAATCTTGCACTACCAGAAGCTCTTGAAATAAATTTTTATCCCTACCCAAAATGTGGAACTGCTGGAAATGGCAGGTGTGTCTATCTCAAGTTATTTCCGAAATAATCCCAGAAAACTACTTTGTTATACACAAATCCAATTGAAGACCAGACTGGAAAGTAAGAAAAAATAAGATATGAGATTGCAATTGGTAATCGGTAAGGCAAAATGGGGGAATACTCTCTGTTCCTCACTAACAAATACCTTTAAAAATTCAGATGCTGTTATCTGAATATCAAAAAGGGTGCCTAAGGAGAGAACTCTGGGAAAACCATATAAGAGTTAGAAAGAAAAAAAGAAAAGAATAAAAGTTTCAGAATTGGAAGTACTTGTGATATATACATATTAAATGAGTTAACATGTGAAAAAATATTCCAGGCTTTTATGTTTATGTCACAATGAATCCTATTGTCATGTACAAATTAAAAAAAAAAGAGAGAAAATAAAAGGAGAGAAAAAAGATCCAGACAGAAGTTTTGTGTATATAAGACAGAGCAGAATTCAATTTTTTTCAATATTCCAAGCGAACACTTTTCTCTCCATTGCTATCTGAAGGATTATCCAACATTAAGTGCAATTCTTCCTTCAGGAATAATGGTGCACTGGGGATCTTTTTCTGAAACTGTAGAAAAAAAGAATGTTTTATTGTGAGGTTAAACATAAAAATGCACTTTAGTGGCAGAAGGAAGGAAAAGATAGGAAAAAAAGAAGAATTTGGGCTAGTTGATGCCTATATTCATCCTTCAAATTAGAAATCAAATGCTACCATTTTATACAACTCATCCAAGCAAAGTAAAAAATGGATATTTATTATTCCTCCAAGGGTCAGTCAGAAGCTCCGTGTAGAGAATATCCTTTCCAAAGAGACCACACTGAAGGGGGAAGAGGTATAAATGAGGCAGCAGTGACACTGATGAGAGAGGGGCCATCAGAGTGCTGGGAAACCCTTCAACCACAAGGGCAGGAGGAGAATGTCCATCTCATCCCGAGCATTCTGAAATAAAAAGCTCCCATATGCCTCCTGTTCAAGATAAAGATGATCTGTATTCGATACTCTAACAGGAGTCTTCATGGATTCAGAAATAAATTGAAAACAAAACTCCAGTTCCCCAGAGAAATCTGGAGTTACATTCTAACTTTGCACTCCTGGTACTTCCTACAGGGTCCTCAGGCTTTACTTGAGATTTTCATGTGAAGTTGCTTTTTATCTCTCCAGAAGATACTGCCTAGGCCATCATTTCATTCTCTCTGGGCAGACAAAAGACTGGGTGATAATGTGAATTCTAGCTGTGTAACTACTAACGATGCTTCATTTCTCATGTCTGAAATGAGGATAATATCTGTCCCTTTGACTGCCTCAGAGTGTCATTATGAGGCTAACCAGGGATCATAGTAACTAAGATCTGTACATGAGATTTAGAGAGGAGAAGGATTATTATTATGTGACATTGTTGGTTTTACTCAAAGGATACCAGATGAAAAGAAAGATGTGCTGGCTCTTTCCCAAGATGGCAGTACGGTGTCTGAATAGCTACTGTGAAGCCATAGAGATGTGAAAAAACATCATTAAAAGCCAAGAGTTCAATATCTGGAGAATGAGAAATTGGCAGGCAGTTAAGTAAAAGACACTTGGACAATTCCATACAGCTCCCTCACACCCCACCACTGCCTGTGGAGCACAGGTCAGTAGAACACAGCAGTGAGTGAATGAGCCACATTTCCAATAGCAACAACGGATCTGGTCAGAAACACATACGCCCATCAGAGAGGAAGAGCCAGAGACCTATGGTTTTAATAACAGAGAGCACCATGGTACCAAGGCAGGCAATTGCAGTTAAAATTTTCTTTCTTGCTCTGCTCTCTGTTGCCTGGAAATTACTGACTCATAGTTTTATTTCTGCACTTCAGAGCTCTGGATGCAATTACAGGAGCACCTTCTAAAATTCATGAGCATTTTGTATTCATAGCAACTCAGATACCATAACTTTCTCACTAAATTAACTGCTTCGAGTATGCTTCAAAATCAAAAGAATTTTCTTACATCTATGTGGACATGAAGTTTTCTCTCCCGCTACAAAGGAAAATTCTATGAACGCAAGTAATCTGCTAAGACACTAAAACTGCAGGATCCTGTTTATTATATCCCAGGGCTTATAGTAGTTTAAGAACCACTAAAATATTTACCTTCTAGTAAAGGGTCCACAGAAGATAAAAGAAATAATTTCCAGAATGCCACAACAAAGCAGGTAGAGAAAGCTAAGCTGATCAAGAGGTTTTGGGGTTTTCTTCCTGTGTTTTTCTTTTCTATACAGCATGGTGTCCTATGGGAGCAAGTCTTTTTGATGTAAATATGAAAACTTCCTACACATACTGCAAACAGACATTGGAATGCATGGGAAGTTTTCATGTTGATGATTTAGAGTAGAATAGTTATTGGCAGTGGGTTTTTCAAAAGGGTGTCCTTTCTCTCATAGATAAAATTCAGTTCCTGAAAAGTAAAGTTGTTCTATTGAGGGCTGGGCAGGGAGAAAAATGCCTTGAGGTGATCTGGTTTTGTTCATTTGTTTATTTTCTGATCATTTCCCACTTACCTTTCCAATGCAATCATATATGCAATCTTTTAAAATATTCAGTTTCACTATTAACCAACAAGGGGAAGCAAATTCCAATGCACGTCTTGATATATTGCATCCTCACAATTTATAATGAAATCTCATAACCCCAGATCTATAAAATAAAATTCCCTGCTTAGGAATAAAATCATTCTACACTGGTGACAATCTAAACAATAGTATGCTTTAAGGCAAGGTTTGTGTTACTTTCAAGGACTTGGAATAACACTAAAGGCCATAAGGAAAAGTCACAGTTGATGTGGGATACGGCTGTATTTTATTATTGCTGAATGGATGCAGGGCAAAGTTACCCATAATTGGAGTGACAGAACCCATGAGGGGTTTAAAACTGTGCTGGCATCAAATGCCACCTCTGGGATCTTAAAAGAGTTGCTTTATGAAATAGATGACTCACTTATAGTTAGGTTATATAAAAATGTATGCAGTTACAGTGCTTTTAAAAGCACTCAAACTCTCAAAAACCATGTGCTTCCCTAAGCTATTTAAACATGCACCCACAATTGTGTTCACACTGTTTTCTTTAGGAAGCCCTCCTCCTCCCCCTGTGATTTTACCACTACTAGGTCATATTTCAACCTATTTTATGTGAGTTTGGATTTTGATTCAGGGAACTATGAATACAAATGGCATATTCAATATTTAATTTTTCCATCTTTTAGGATGTACTGTCTTAAAATTGAAACTTTTCAAAAAGTATTATAGTGCCTACATGTTTACTGATAACATGAAAGTATGAGGGAAAAAAATGTGCCATGGTGTGTATCTGCTCTATTAACTTTTTGTAAAGTTAAAATATCTCAAGGTGAAGAAATAAATTTTTACTACTGCTTTTCTTGTAATTTACATAGCACTTAAAATATTTTATTAAAGGAAGACAGTCTGAGAATACCAACCAATAAGAGTTATTTTGACTTCTAAGAGAAATAAATGAGAAAACAAATCTCTTTTAAGACCTGACATACTATATTTTATATTTATAGCAGCTCATTCTGGTGAATTCTACTACTTAAGAAGTATCAGTAAAGATATGAAAAAATATATAATGATAATCAGAGAAACTAAAGAAAACAGCTGTACCAATTATTTAAATGCACATATTATGTGGCTTCCATCTTAACTTCCACTTCAGCTTTCACTAGTGTTAACAATTTTAACATATTGATTACAAAGTAATTTTAAATATTTTCACTTCAGACATTAGCAATTTTACCTGTCAAATGAACAATGATGAAAAACGTTAACAAGGAATGGTGGTATTTGGTTAAGTTGGGAATCTTACAATATGTTACTCTTTGACCCAGTAATCATACATTTAGAGATCAACTAAATAGTATAGCAATTATTAGAAAAGGAAAAAAGACAAAGCCAAAAGTGTGTTCAGTACAGTATTACTTACAATCATAAAAATTCATATAGTGAATATAAAGAGTTTTACAGGACAGAGTAAAAATTAACAATGCTTCTGAAGAATTGAGGAGGGAGCTCAGATGCAGAGAACGTGGCTAGCATATGCAAGGTCTGGATTCAATTCCTGGCACGCTCAAAAGAAAAAACCCTTTTGAGAAAGGGTTAAGAGACAACAGTAATCCACAAAAACATCGAATTAATTCAATTGTGGACAATGGGATATATTCTGAGAAATGTGTCCTGAGTGATTTAGACACTGTGTGAGCATCATAGAGTGATTTTCACACACTCCTTGATGGTATAAGTCAACTAGTTGCTACAGTCTTGATTGCATCAAGAGACAAGATAAACAATATTTATGAGGCTATTGTCAGCATAAAATGTCATACTGCTTTACAGTAAACTCTTCTTTTTAAGTAGAAGGAGTACACTTTTAAAAGAATGATAAAAAGTATAACATAGTAAACCAGTAATATGTTTACATACTGATTATCAACTATAACATACTGTATGTAATCATATGTGCTATACTTTCCTAAAATGGGTAGTGCAAAAGGTTTGTTTCCATCAGTGTGGCCACAAGTTGATGAGTAATAGGTTGCACTATGATTCCACAAGGTGATAGGAACTTTTCAGCCTCATCATATTCTTATGGGAGGACTGCCATATGGGAGTATTTCCACATTGATTGCAATGTCATTTTGTAGCACAGACCATACATTCCAAATTAACAGTGATTTGCTGAGGGGTTGGAGTACATAAATTTTATTCACTTGCTTGTACTTTTAGCATACAAGTTACCTTTCTAATCTACACATTATTTGTATAAGCAGAAGGTTATTTTTTAAAAGTAGAAGATTTTTCTTTTAAAAACATATCTAAATTTGTTGTATTTTATGGGGCTTCCGTCTTTAAATTACAATAGAGTTGGTATAATTCTCAAACTGTGCACAGATTCATTTTGCAACAACCTCACTTGTACTATTAATCCAATAACTCCATTATTTTCCTTAATATAATATACCCACTTTGCCCTTTTATATAATAATATTGAAAATTTTGCTTACTTTACCACAATATTTCCTAAACATCGAGCCTTCAGTTTTTGCATGTTGTCATCCAAAATCATAACTACAAAGTAAAATGTAAATAAAATTTTAAATAAAAATGTTTATAAAATAAAAATGCTTAAAACTTAAACATTTTTTTCATATTTTCTATATTCAACCCCACAACTCTAGCTTAAAAAGTGATCTTTTAATTCCTTTGAGACCTTGAATATATTCAAATAGACTAAAATATTAGAGAAATTATGAAGGACATGTGTTGATTCTCTAAGAGATCATAAATTTTCCTTCATAATCTCCCTTAAAGACACTGTATTTCAATTTGTTGATATATATAAAGATTTCATACTTTGTTTATTGCTTATACCCTTCTAGTCAGTTAAGAGTATTAAAAATATGTTCATCTTTTCAAAACTTAAAGGAAATAAAGTTTTAAAATACTCCAAAAATAGTACATGGAATAAAAATAAAGCATTAAAAGCATAAAAATCACTTATTCTGATTTGTCTTAATATCCACTTATGAGATTTAAATTACTTGAATTTAATCTTCTGAAATATTACCCAAATGTTTTCTGTGCTCTCTTGATAAAACCCTGAATGTGTTTATTCTAAGGTTGTATCCACATTCAGTACCCCTCACTGCAAACTAAACACAAAATGATATATCAGTATCATCCCAGCTCTAATGGGGTCTTTATGTGGCCCTGTTCACCCAGGTCATTCAACTGTAAGCAGCTATGAGAAGAGGAGGGCATTGGGCCCATAAATAATAAAGTGCTCCCAGGTTTGTGCTCCTGGAGCACTTTGATTACACACTATTTTGACAATTAGTAGAGTTATGAGTGTCTTTATTTCACTAGCTTGTAACTTCACTAGGGATGGAGACCATCTTTATCTTTATTTCCCCAAATCTCAGGACAGAGGTTAAATTACTATGTGTCCTGAGCATGCTGTATTACCCCTTCAGTTTTCCTACCTGTAATATAGGAGCAATTCCCTTATTGTTTTGGCATAAGAATTAATGGGGGAGCAGCTTGGGAGGCTGAGGCAGGAGGATCACAGGTTCAAAGTCAATCTTAGCAACTTAGCAAAGCCCTAAGCCACTCAGGGAGACCTTGTCTCTAAATAAAATATGCAAAAGGGCTTGGGATGTGGCTCAGTGGTTAAGCACCCCTGAGTTCAATCTCCAGTACCAAAAAAAAAAAAAAAGAAAGAAAATTACTGTCCTGGGGGAAATGAATATAAAGTGACAAGCTTGCATAAGGTACTCAATGAAAGAAAACTAAGTGTTATATCACATTTAAGGTCTTTTTCACATAGAAAGCGTTTCCTTTCCTTTTCCAAAATTGTCCTGCCTTTGTCTTATAATGCTGTTATATTGCGTTTTTTAATTCCCGAATAACCACAAAATACAAAAGATCATCACAAAGTGCCTGGTTCTTGGGTTATGAGAGTTTAACTTGTCGACAAGCAAATGGCTTTCAATCAGAAACTTCACACTGAAGTCCTATGAGGCATCAAAGTCTCACTCTTTCTTACAACTAGATATAAAAGTGGAACAGCAATACTGAAGGGAAATGTGTTTAACATCTCTCATATTGGTGACCCCAAAAATGTCTCAGCACGAAAGCAACTTTTCTGATAAAAGGATCAGGGATGACAGAACTGTTCAAATGGAGGATTTCACTAAATCTGGGTTCACCTGTCTATGGCAGAGAAGTCACTCACTGAATAAAGAGTCTCAAGTGTCTTTTTATAAATATGACTGCTAGTTTAAACTAAATGACCTGGGTTTCCCAAAGTAGGCATTGTTGGAGGAGGGAAATGCAATATTTTTATGTTAGAGAAGCAAAGACAAATCTCTAAATCTTGTAACTTACATGCAAATATAAAACATATGTTAAGAATTATACTGTGAGGGCTGCGGGTATAGCTCATTGGCAGAGTGCTTTTCGGGCATTTGCAAAGCCCTCGGTTCAATCCCCAGTGTTGACCCCCAAATCATGTTCTATGCCCTAAATCTCACATTTCCTCATAAAATCTATTAAGCTAAATAGTGTGACCTTATGCAAATGACATAACCTCTGGGCCTCATTTTGCTTGTCTGTAAAATGAATGAATAAATAAATAAAATGAATGTGAGTCAAAGTCAAATCAGTCTGGCGTCTCTGAAACGTTAGTAGCTAAGACTTGTTCCATCTTTCTACTGACCAGGCACTATGTTAATGCTTTGCTGGGTAATATCACATTCAGCAACTCTAGAAAGTATTATTCTTAATCAGAAATATGAAAAACAAATGTTTGACAATGTTAGATGACTTGTAAATTTATGTAAGAAGGGAATGGAGTCCAAGGGAAATTATTCACCTATTATGATGACTACTATAAATTTTAAAACAAATACAGAAAGTATTATCTCTGTTACATAAAGCCAGCATTAAAGAAATGTTTTCTTTTAGAATGTTTATTCATCTGGCACAGAGGTGCATACCTGTAATCCTAGTGACTTGGAAGGCTGAGGCAAGAAAATTGCAAGTTTAAGGCCAGCCCCCAACAATTCTGTGAGACCTTGTAAAAAAATAAAAATAAAAAGGGCCAGGGATGTAGCTCAGCAGTAGAGCACCCCTACATTCAATCCCCAGCACCAGAAAAAAAATAATAGAAATAATAGAACTCTTACTCTTCTTATTTTCAGCCAACAAGATTCAAAAGCCCTGTCCTCATGCCTAAATTAAGAGTAGTACATGTTATGGAATCAACAGCCAATTTTGTAACAAAAGCAAGGAAACAAATGAAATAAAACACAGTGGTTTGCCCTGTCCTCAGGAGCTAACCAGTTGGGCTACCCAAGGAGTTATTTAGTCTTTAAAGGTATCAAATCTTTAAATGGTTATAGTGTCTCCAAAGTAAATATGCTTCACCCTTAACGAAAAGATGTGCATAAATATTAAGCACACAGCACATGTTACATATTGTCATTTCACACTACATTTTTCAAAAATGCCCTATAAATGGTATTCTTATCTTGGCTGTTACAATCATTTAGATAGAACACATCCCTGGAAAACCACATTACTTTTGACAGTAAAAATTAAGACATTCATATTTAATACAAGGCATTCATTCAATGAAACACTTACTAAGTGCATAGAATGCTTCATAAAATACAGTATACACTAGGTGCAGGAGATATCAAATTTATTAATATTACATATTTAAAATGATCACAGTCATTTCTTACCATTGTATCCTGGAACGCATTTTCCTGCTTGTCCTGGAGGAGGTGTTTTAGAGTTACCTAATCCAATGCATGATGCTGTAATTGGGGATCCAGTTTCTGAAGAAAAGAAATGCAGTTTATCATGAAGAGTTTCAGTGTGGAATTGTAAAGCTTCTTCAGCTGCATGGACACTCTAACCCATCCCAGTTTGCCTCATACTTTAGTTGCATTAGTAAGAGATGAAAAATTCAAATTTTTTTTTCAGAGAGTACACATTTTTAATATTTTCTTGAATCATGAAAGAGCCCTATACTAAATATAGATTGTGATTATGAATGCTTGAGTTATTCCAAGATGCTAAATAATACATCAGATTTTTTAAAACCTCTTAGATTTACAAATAATGTAATAGCCTTGTAATGAGATGCCCTTTGATAGATTAATGGATAAAGAAATTGTGGTATATATACACAATGGAATATTACTCAGCCATAAAGAAGAATAAAATTATGGCATTTGCAGGTAAATGGATGCAGTTGGAGAACATCAAGCTAAGTGAGATAAGACAATCCCAGAAAAACAAAGGCCAAATGTTCTCTCTGATAAGTGGATGATGATACATAATGTGGGGTGGGAGGGAGGCAAGAATGGAGGAAGGATGGATTACACAGAGGAAAAAGAGGAGTGGGACAGGGTGGGGAGGGAGAAAAATTACAGAACGAGACAAACATCATTACCCTATGTATATGAAAGATTATGCAAATGGTGTGACTCTACTTCATGTGCAACCAGAGAAACAATTTTACTCCACTCATATACAATGAATCACAATAAATTAAATTTTAAAAGAAACTTTATTATGTATGCAGTATGTGAAAGGTCACCCTCATTTTGCTTCTTGCCTTCCGGAATAGCCTTAGATCTGTATTGAACAATTTCTATTTTGTAAATATATTATTTAAAAATGAAAAAATACAATAATCTATAATGTTTTTATAGTTCTCAAACTTAAAGATATATATTTATAATAATGTACATAGTAGTGTTTCTTCTAAAGAGGAGAAAGTCTGCTCTACTATGCTTGGTGGGTAGATCAGGAGGCATGAGGAATGGAAAGTGATGGAACTGTGAAGGTTTTACAACACAGATTAAAAGCTAGATCACTAGAAAGATACTTTCTCTTGATGCACTTAAATTATTACATTTATAATTGTAAATTACGGCTCAGGGCTAAACATGTCAGGTATTTGTAGCTTGTTCTCTGGAATAAAGAGCCCCACAAATTTTTTAAATAAATGTGTAAATAATGTCATGCTCTAATTTCCTAACTGCACGCGTCTAGAGACCCTGCATCTCACACTGAATCTATCAGTGCTTTAGCAACTTGTTCTGGGTCTGTTGATCCTGCATGTCTAGAAGCCCCCAAACATAGGAAGGCATATGTTCATGCCACACTATTTCATCAAGACCATAAAGTTACAATAAGCCTGCATGGACTAACAAAAGTGTTAAATTTCTTTTCTCCATCTCAAGTTAAAACAGCCAGAATAGTAGCAGCTATTTCCTGACAACTATAGTTCTGAAAATGATCATTTTTAAGGAGGAATGCATTTGTTATACACGAATCTTCCAAAATCTTAAAGATTTAAAATGTCTATGTATGGAAGGGGAGGATAAGAGGAAATTAATATTGAAAAGTTTGGGAACTACAGTCTTAATATTATATGCACAAACATACACAAAAATACCCCCAAGGGATTAATTGCCAAACTAATCATATCCAAAGTCATCTGAAAAATTAGAAAAACATTCATCTTTCTGAATATGCAGAATGTATTCCTTCCTCCATGTTCTGCACCATAATATATCATACATTTATACCACCTTAGAATGATGGGGAGAATTTATGACTGCTCCTTACCTTCCAGAGTAGTTCAGTTTATTATTCACATTTTGTGGACGGTGGTTCATCTGGCATCAATAACAGAAGACAGACTCTTGAACATGAAAGCATAGTTCATAAGTCAGAGTCTAGTGCTTAGG
Organism: Glaucomys volans; assembly: GCA_020662805.1. Lineage (NCBI taxonomy): Eukaryota > Metazoa > Chordata > Mammalia > Rodentia > Sciuridae > Glaucomys > Glaucomys volans. The sequence goes on along the minus strand of JAJEJO010005018.1, from coordinate 578,131 downwards.
ATGCTAAGCCATATGGTCATGGCTGAGCCTGAGCAGGTCACCAGAATTAGATATTTCTGCTGTTTTAACAGTGAGTTCACAAATAGTTTTATATTATGACAAAAAAAAAAAAAAAAAAAAGGGAAAGTGCCTTATGAAGTGGCATTTGATAGCCAGGCAATACCCTGCCGGTTTACCCGATCAAAGCCCAGAAGGAAATCCATGTGGTTGGAAGGGTTGACAGTGTTTTCTCCTTTGTCCTATTTTATCTTGTTTTTTGAATGTTCTAGGTATTCACCTCAGTTTTCCTTCAAAATTGATTTGAGAGACAAGAGCAGGGGTGATGAGGAAAGCAACCTTGTGGAGAGAAGTGCTTAAAGGTCCACATGATGCCAGGTTCTGTTCCATACAGGAGCAGAGGCTACTAGGATGCATTAGGAAATGAGATCACCCCTTCAAATGCTCCTTTAGGTAGATGCTAAATCAACCTCTTTTGAAAGTATTTTTTTTCCCAGTTTAATTTATCATGAGTGGCACTGCCATTGTATGGAGTTCAAACTCATTGCAATTCTTGATACCAGAAGGCCTCCACTACTTGTCAACAGGTGGCTCTGGAATCTACAAGTGAACCACCCTGGTACCTACCAATGGCTCCAGTACCTGCCACCTACAGGAAAACCAATGAAAAACACCTCATAACAGCAAAACCGCACCAAACTTGGTCCCATCTCCCTGTAGATGATTATACACTCTGTTCGGCACTCTGTTCTTATCCGACTGGGAGAAGGTGAGTGTGGGAAGGGAGTGAGAAGCAAGCACAGTCTAAAAAGGAGATGCAAGGATGGATCGGCTGACACTGTCACCATCCCTGCCTGAGTAAGCTGACACTCGCACCTTCCGAGATACTTAAGCATCTTTCTATACAGATTATTTATAATCTTTAAACCTTCAGCTGTTTTTGTTAGTTTATGATTACAATACAGTTATAAAAGTGGTTTTTTTTTCTGTATAATTAACTTGATTCTAGATTTTAAGGGCACTGAAGAGGATGATCCATTCAGGTTACCTGAAGTAGATGAAATAACTTTATGCTTTGAACATTGGTGATGCAAATATACTATTGACCTTATTTTGAAATTTATTTAGGGTATCAGAAACAGTTATTGCTACTAAAGTACAAAGGATGCCATCAGGGAAAAAAAATGGCAGTTCCTAGGACTCCAACTATAATAAGGAGTGGAGGCTAGGATAAAAGCCAGATGAGAAAGGCCATCATAGACACTTTGGTTTCTCTTTGTACCTCTGAACATCCTGGGACAGAAGACTGATCCATCTGCAGCACAAGCATATACACATGTGGCACATTCCTAACCCACCCAGTCTTCCAAGCTGGCCAAGGGCAGAACAGACTTCTGCACTTGAGAAAGCCCTCAGGCTGCAGTTCTTGACTGAAATCCTAAGGGCTCCCAGAGCCCCATCTCGAAGATGTTCCTAAAACATCTGCTTCACACAACCTAGGCTATAATTAACTGGTCAGCAGTTATCTAGGGAGAGAGGAAGTACAGATGTCATGCTGTGAGTGGGAAATGGCTACATTAAACAAACCAGAACATTCTTCTTGAGGAAGAGAATTGGAAACTGCATTTGAAGAAATCTTTACAAAGACATCTAACCTCAGAGAAAGAAAACTAAGCAAATCATCAGCACAATTTTTCAGATAAGAGACAACCAGTAGGAGGATGGCAATGAAGAGTGTCACGGGGCGCATTTATCTCATTCGTTAGCAGAAGCCAATAGAGAAATATCATAGAATCTTTACTGACTCACTCTGCTGCATAAAGAGTTGCCACCCAATTGAATTTTCCTTAAAAAACTTCTAACTGAAGGGAGAAAAAAGGAAAAGAACTAACAGGTATAATATTTCACATATGATTATGCTATGTACATTGCTAAGTGGGTTTCTTTTATTCATATTATAGCTTTAAATCCAACCATAAGACTATAGGGAGAAAATGAAATATTCTTTTTGCATATGATAAATACTGAGACCTAGTAAAAAAAAAAATCAAGTTTTTCGTAGTCCACAGTTATTTCAAAGAAGGAGATTAATGTAATAGGCAAGTTAATCACTCTTGAAGTTGTCATGAACAAGACAGCGAGTGTGTAGGTCACCCAGACTGAGTTTCAGCAGAAGAAGAAAACTCCTTGTAGAGGGAGTGAGCCCAGGCTCTCACATCTGCAAATGGAAGCAGCGGTGGTACAATTCACTTATTAGCAAACATTCACTGAGTAGTTATTATGTCCTAGCTGCTATTTTAAGAACTAAAGATATGAGAATATAGCAATAAACCAAAGTGAATCAAATCCCTACCTTCATGGAGTTCACATTCTAGTTCACATTCTAGGCAAGACGAACAATATACAATATACAAAATTACAATACATATTAAAGAGTGGTAAATGCTTATTAAAAAAAAAAGAAAGCATAGATAGAGTATGCAATGTCATGAGAGTGTTGCAATTTTACGTTGTTTGGGCAGGAAATATCTCCCTGCTCAAGAAAGTGACCTTTGAGTCAACACCTGAAAGAAGTGACGACACAGGACAGCAATATCTAGAAAGAGGGACCCTCGAAAGCAAAGGCTTCAAGGTAGGTTTTTCCTAGAGTGTTCTAGAACATGGAGCAACCAATGTGTTAAAGCAGGATGATGAAAGTATGATTAGGAAATAAGGCTAGAGATAGTGAGGGGAAAGATCATTTCAGACTACTGCAAAGATTTTAAGGCCAGATTTATTCTATTTGGACTTCCAGAGAGATTGAAGTAGGACAGAAGAGGCTGGACACCCAAGGAATTTTCAGGAAGTATTTTTATTGACTACGGGGCCCAGAGAGGATATTGAATAGCCTAAAACATTCTCCACTGAACAATAAGTCTAGAAAGTCTTTGAACTTTATAAATATGTGTGTGGGGGACGGGAGTTGGAGGTTCATGTACAGGAGGAATCTACATGAAAGTAATTTTTTTTTCCTTTGAGTTCACAGAAAGGGCTTTTTGTTACATTTCTTAGAACAGTTAGAGAACCCTGGCCAAACCTGGCTTTTGCAAGGCAGAACAGAGCAACAGGAAATAGGGCATCTAACCACATCAAACCTTTCTGCAGAGATCTTGACTGATACTTTGTTAACAAGTTCAATTGTGGTGAAAGTCTCTAGAGAAGCTTAATTATGGCAAGGGTCTTTTGGGTGGGGGCACCTGGTCTGCTTCAAGATGAGTGAGAGGAAAGACAGAGAGACAGAACCTACACTAGAAAAACTGGGTAATAGATCCTGTGACTTCCTGAACATCAGAAACCAATTCTTATGAGAATTCACTGGATTGGCAGAAGCACTGGCACCCAGTTAGGTGGTAGATGGAGACAGACTGTGGGTAGATGGCCCACACAAACTAAAAATAGTCATTTTGTTTATCTATCTATCTATTTTGCTACTGCATTTCTGAAAGGCAATTTGGCAACTCTTATAAAAAGTCCTAAAAAAAAACCCCACATAATTTGAAGAGATATATACAAGAAGATTCTTAGAGTTTATATATAGTGACAAGTGTGTTCCTCACAGTATTGTTTATGTTAGAGTTTAGAAGACTGTTCAAAAATAGGGATGATTTCATATTAGGGAATAATGCAAGGCCATTCAACCATCATAAAAGACTGTCTACTGATCAAAAATAATTCTCATAAAAAGTCTCAAGAAAAATGTTGTAAAACAATGTACAACAGGACACATTTTTTTTTGGTTCGTAATATGTGCTGAGTCACAGGATACATCTAGGCAAGATACACATTAAAATATTAACCAAAGTTTTTTCTGAATAATAAGTAAAGTGTAAATTATGAAGAGTCCCAAAAGCTAAATCCACAACTTTTCAATTTATGCGCAATGGTAGATTAAATATGGTCAAAATTCTTCAATATTCTTCCTACTAAGAGGTGGGTTCTAGGTCTCCTCTCTTTAATTTGTGGTCACTTTTTTACTACTTTGTCAACAGTGAGGTGGGTACTATGTCAGATTCCAGACATAAGCAAGCACTATCTCTGGAAGCCCCTTAGCTTCCAGGCACAGTGGAGTGTTTTCTACCCTGAGTCCTGCACGTTACACATTCTGTGGGCAGCAATTCCGGTCAGTAGTCCTGGGTGAATTCAGCCCTCTCATCTTCTGTAGTAATTAGAATAAAACCACCTCAGATCCTCTGAACCAGCCAACTCAACACTGAGTACTATCTGAGTTGTTTCTATATACACAGCATCACATCCACAAAATCAAGATATGGTCCTTTTCTTGAGCCTCTAGCTTTTGGTACAACATTTTTTAATCTAGCAATATATACTCAGAACATTTGCCATTAAAATATTACAAAATCTTTTTTTATAAGATATAATGCAATGCTCAAAGATAATCATGTGTATAGTTACATAAAGCAACTCCTAGCCTGCAGCTGAAATCATGGTTTTTCTTCTGTGTGCCTGAGAGTCATTTGTATCATCAGGACCAAATAATCCAGTTCCTGACATTTTGTGCTCAGGAAATGACTGCTGGCTAGTAAATACAAATTTCTGACATGATTTTAGGCTACAGTTCACATTATTAAGATCAGAGCTCTTAAGAAATAAATAGGAAAATCACAGAATGCAGTCCCCAAAAGAATCACAGAGAAGGAGAGAGAACTTCAAGAACGGAGAGATTTTATGCTACTGTTACAATTCTTTTACAAACTTTTCTTATTTCTGGAATAATATCCAAAGGTCAGCCCTTCAGTAAATATTTGTTGAGTGTATTCTATTCACTGAAAGACATTTCTTTTGGCGGAAAAAGGTGGACTAGTATGCCAAACAGTAACATGTGTGAAGGTTCTACAACGAAACCAACAAGGGACCTCACATTATTCAGAAGAGCAAAGCCTGGTAGTAGCAGGTAGACTAAGAAAGTTGAAAGAAAAAGTGAAAGAGGTAAGCAGAGGCAGATGATGAAATGCTTTCCATGTCATGTAAAGAAATTTAGATATCAGACTAGGAGCAATGAGAGACACGATGAGTTTGGTAGAGACAATTGACTCAGAATTACTTTATAGAAAAATCTCCACATTCACAAGCTGGAGCACTGATTTAATAATCCAAACCCAGAGCAATAAATCAGTTAGATGTTGGCAGTCTGACATAGGGAAGGTACTACCAAATACTACTCAGCATGAAAAAATCTTGATTATTGTTGAAATATGGGAAAAGAGAAAGAAGTCCAGGTTAAACCCCAAGGTTTGGGGTTGAAAATTAAAGACAATACAGAAAGAGTGGATGTGAGCAAAGATGAAGAGAAAGGACATGGTGGCGACTTCAGACATCCAGCTCAGGGGCTGGATATGGGGCTCTTGCTTCATCTGTGGTGGTTCTGGAAACACTATAGTTTGGCAAAGTGGATTGAAAAGATGGTAGCCCATGTTGAAATCTGAAGTACTAGAAATAAATCAATTTAGCAGCCTGGAACTGCTGAGCCATAGTAATCATAGCATCATGATGGGAAGAGAGGCAATTTGTACAGAAATCATTCTCTCCACCTCTAAATCTATACAGTGAACTATAAATAACTTGAATGGTGGTAGCAAAGAGAAAGCAGAAGCAGTGAGATGTACACTGGTGAAAGAAAATCAATTTAATCTTTGTGTTCAGGAGATGGTATGATTGTAGTTTAAAATACTTAATTCAAAGCAACCTAATTTTGTACTGGAAGCAAGCCATTAATTCAAGCTCTGAGACACTGGTCTTATCCTACTGTCTTACCAGGACACTGTGGATGATTCTGCCTGCAGTTCAATTGGATAAGAAATGCTGAATTAATGAAAGCATCAGATAAAACATGCCAGGAGAACCTGGACCACACAGAACAATGAGAATTCCAGCTCTGATGTTAATAAGTGAGTTGACTTGAGGAAATTAGACCCTATGGAAAAACAGAGCTTTTACATTCTAAGGTTTCTTGAATATGGAATATTCATAGATCAAGATGTTAAAGATGGCCTTTACATTCATGAAGGGTTATTCATGGAAAAGACAGGCAAAGGAAAATAATGCAGATGGAGCGTTGACTACAGATTAGGTACTCTGTTAGGTTGCTTGTGCATATTTCACTTTATTTAGAGCTTTCCATGAAGCCCATGAGGAAACCCATGAGCAGAACATCAAGGACTTGCCCATGGCTATAGAGTATGTGATCGAACAAGGATTTAAACACAGTCTTCTTATAATTCAGTACCACTCTCAACTACCACATTGCTTTTCCAAGAAGCAGAGTCACCTGCTGTTTTCCAAATTAAAATTGACAGCAGAAGAGGAATTGTGAACTATTTTGTGTGGCCATTGGGCCCCAGTGCAGGGTTTTGCATGATACAGGGGGAATTCAATTTCTAGACAATAAGATTCCTCAAGGAAAGGTTCGCCCTTGTGAAGATCTATAAAAACATGACATATTTGCACCTTTGTAGGGTGAATTAAATGTGAACTTTGCCAAGGGCAGGAGAATTCTAATAGATGATATTTCAAAGACCAAACCAACTATATTATTAATCAATTTCCCAGTGTTTGGTCTCTTGGCAAAACATTATCACTAATATAATAATGAGCAGAAATTGTGATTCTAAGAAACAATTATACATCTCCAAACTAATACATGTAGTCATATTTAAAGAAAAACTTGATGTTCTTTATACATTACAATGCTGTAAAGGCAAAAATGTCTGAGTCAATGACTGCTGCTTGGTTTGGGAGTTCACTTTCAGGTGGATTAACAATGTGTAAACAGTTATTCACTTTTAAAAACAGAAAATCTTATCAAACATGCCTTACAATTCACAAAAGATCTTTCTTTCTACTAACCAAATTCATGGAGCTTACCTCTAAGCTCCTGCTTCTCAAATTATCAGCAAAAGTCACCTACTTTAATCTAATGAAAACAGCTCTAGATGAGGGAAAAAAATGCTGTTACCAGGCAACAGTGATGACATCAAGACTTTCTCTCTCTCTCACCAGATGGGTACTGTCACAGCATCTCTAGCTGCACATTGCTGGGATGACACTGTGTCTGTGTAACTGCTTTTCCCCAACCACAACTTCTCATGCTAAGCTATCTAAAATATATTTTCCATGAATGAAAAAAAAGATGAATTTATTTCTGACTCTTAAACTGTAAAAACCAAAAATGCATTAGGCAGTAGCAACTAATTCCTATTACTGAAAGACTGCATTCTACTATCTGATGGTAGCATAAGGACAACTCAGTTTGTGGGTCAATGGCATTGCCAGTCTGGTCCGATCCACCGTTTGGGTTCCACAGAGAGCATTTCACACTACTTCAATCCATAGTCTTTCACTATATAGCCATGCACTTTAAAAAAATCCTGTCATGATAGTCCAAATTTGATAAACTCAGAAAAACTAGAACAAAACTCAGAAGCAGGAAACCATAGAGTCAAGAGGTAAAATTTACAAGGCAGCACTTGATTACTGATGGAAAGAGTTTGCTCACAGATATGAAGCCAGAAGAACATTTTCCAGTGGCTAGTGGCATCCAATCCATGGAGAATACATTTGTAAACAGAGTCCTCAAGGTAAAGTCACCAGGAGGACACTTTCCTCACTGCTGTGTCAAATAGAGCCTTGTGTGCCTCAACTCTAGGAAAGCATTTTTCAGTAAAATTCTTGAGTTGCATGGGACACAAGCTAAGTATGTTTAAATTGGAAGAAAGTCACACATCTAGCACATAGTGGTAAAACGAAAAAAAAAAAGAAAAAAGAAAAAAGGGAAGATATGAGAATTGTACAGTTTTCGGTACTGAATTCCAGAGATGAAAAAAAATTCCCTATAGTAAACTAAACTAAGAACTATAGACTGACAGATTAAAATTTCTCTGTAATAAGTATACCAACACAGACACATGAAAGTAGAATATCTGACAATCAATGGTAACAAATGAAATGAATGACACAGAAAAAAAAGTGGCTTGGTGCTCGATTCCCTATGAATCAAATGGACACTGGCTAAGTGTTTCACAATTTGCTTAGGATGAATGAGACAGTGCAATGTCTGTAACATTTCCTTTAAAGATCTTGGCTTAAGATAATTGCTACCAAACTATAATTAATTATTCTATCTTATGATTTTCATTCTTATAAATAAAATGCATTGCTCTCTTAAAAAAAAAATCTGGGGCTCATGGATCTTCTTCAGTTAGACCTAATTATAAGGAATGAATTTGATCAGCTTAACCGACTTCTATGGTTAAAACTCTTGTCCCTGTTGTCTTATCTAGGGAAGTATATCCCACCAAACTATGCAAAGTAAAGACTGTCATGTCAAGTAGCCATGATGCATTTTAATAACATGGCAATAGTGTATGAGTCCCCTTTGGAGCAATAATTTTTGATGTAAGAACTGGCATGACTGAAGCTTACCTCGAGTCCACTTTAATAAAATCCAGAATTATTAAATTCCTCCTCAATGGAGGAGTATTTAGGTTGTACATAGACTATAGTTACTTCAGAACTGCAATTGCAATTAAAATTTCAACAGTTCAATCAAATGGAGAGAAATACTCTGATTACTCCAAGACATAAGAACTCAGCAAAGATGGCTCAAGGCAGATAAGTAAAATCAATAACTTCATCACTAATTTCTCCATCCATTAAGTGATTATTATTTTCTCATTGAAATCCCTCCTTAGGGTTTTTAAAATTCTATGAGGAATTTTATTTCTTTATTAAAGTGCTGAAAACAAAACAAACAATATCAATTAATGCTGCTGAAGTTGATTGTCATTACCTCATTTTAATTATATCATCACTACCTGGACACAAGACAGTTGAAACACTTTTATTTGAGCACCATATCTTCTGATGGGAACTAATTCGATAATGTCCAGCCAATAGGTAGAAATAATAATAAATGCTGATGATCCAAAAACTTTACCAAGTTTTCTTTATAGAAGTCACTGTGGAACTTGAATATTCCAAGTTTGCAGTCATTATTCTTTATTTAACTTACTGATGCAAGTGAAAGAATTAAAGTATTTCCACCTAGGATTAAATAATGCTAAAAATTGAGAGTTCAAGATGTTTTGTAAAATTGTTTCTAAACAAATACCATGTCTAATAGCAAATAGGATGAAGGAAGGAGGAAGGGAAGAAGGACAACTCAAAAAGGGATAAGATCTACTATATTTTGGTTTTAATAGTGAGTCTCCAACATTTAAGGAACCTTTTTTTTTTCTGCTTTAGTCTATTTACTTATAAGGAAAAGAATTTCATTATAGTCATCTTGATTCAGAAAAAAAAAAGTATTCTCACAAAGAACACCATTCACTTTCCTGAACGTTTTTTCCTTCTAAAATTGTGTTTTCTTTCTGATCTCTATAAGAGCGCCTCTTAGTAGTGAAAAAACAAAAATCTATGACAATGCAGTTTTATCTAGGGACTCTATGACCAAGAGGAATGAAGTTCTGGTTGTTCATTTTCTGTACATGAATTACCATATTTTAATGGAACAATGTTCTATTCTCTTAATTTCCCCTTTTAAATTATGATTTTAGCACCTCTGTTTCTCTATCTCTATGTAAAAAGGAATATGAAAAATTCAGTCAATAATCCAGAAGTTTTAAATCATTTTACAAATAAAGTAATTTGAAAATAAAATATCTGGGTGAATAACAATTCATCTTTTATCCAGACTGATGAATCCAATGGATACAACCTTCCTCTTGAAACTCAGCAAGACCTGTTTCTTTCACTACAGCATTGTTTACATGATTACAATTCAAAGCAAGAGCTTAATGCTTCAGTGGTCTTGAACAGCAATAAGTCTGTGTTACTATACTCCTATGAGGGCTGGAGGTTGCTGAACTGTTCTTGGATTCTTCACAGATTAATTTTCAATTTAAAATCTTAGATATTTAAATCAAACATTAAGAGTGTTAGTATTAATGGATCAAAAGAGGACGCTAATCCTAAAAGTCCGTGGTTATAACACAAATTACACCTAGGTAACAAACAGCACAGTACCATAAATAAATTAACTCAAGAATTCCTTCCTACAACCCCAGTCAGAGGAGTCAATCAATTTTTATTCATAAATTTTAGTTACTTAACATATTCCTTACTAATTTCCAATCATACATTACAATTTTCAAACAGCTCATTTGTACAAATATATTAATGCAATCAAAGAGCAAATTCATGAATTATTCAAACATAAATGGAAGGCTCATAGAAGTATGCAAACATGAAAATATCAATTTTTAAGTCAATGGCAAGAAAGAGTAGTCCTGTAGAAGACTGAAATTTGAAATAAAGGAAAGTATCATGTGGTCAAAGCTTAACCTTCCCTTACACACTATCGAGTGTCAACAGCAGATGTCTTTGGGAAATGTGCCACCATGTATTTGACACGTAAAACATTAGAAAATTCCTCAGGGGGTTAGAAATATCATATTTTTTCTTTCCCTAAGAGTTAAAAATCACCCATACAAAACTCGCCTTTCCTCCCAATAATTGAACATTAATTTAATATTACTTTAAGAGAAGGATTGTAAATGCTTCAGTGACCTGAATATACAACTTTGGAAATGATAAATTGAATTTTTCCCAAGCAAATATTCTAACTAGGTTTTCTGTTAGTAACTAATACCTGCATCACCTAGGTTGAAATTCTTTTATAAAGTACAAAATTATCTATCATTTATCTATGTTCTTATTTATCTGCATTGCTATTCAATAGATATGTACTTGTGTAATTTAATTGTAAAAAAAAGCTGTAAAATCAAATTGGAGGACAGGGCAGAAAATGGAAAGAAGCAGTCATTCTGTTAGTAAAATCCCCTGTTTTCCACAGTAAATGAGCAGCCTATTCCAACCTGATTACAGTGACAGCACACAGCACAATGTGGCTATTAATTCTCTCTGAACAATACATTAAAGAAAAATTGCAAATTCACATGAAACTCAGTAACCCCCAGAGACCTCATGTGCTTATTTCACAGGCTTCAATGAGTTTCTTTGTAAGCCTGAATGCACTAACTGCATACATCTATACAGACTATTATGTACAAAGATGTCTACAAGAAAAAGCAAATCATAATCTTATTTTTTGAATGTGCTGGTTTCCTTCAACAAACTTCAGTATAGTCACATTTAAAGGGTAAAAACAAAACTCTCATGCAAACACTTGTGGGTGAGAAGGTCACTCCATTATGTAAGGTCACTTGTGGGTGAAAAGAAGTCCCTCCGTTTTGACCAGATAAGGAAAACTCTTATAGGTGACATTCTATTCAATTCATGTCCAGGAAATAACTGTTAAAACTTTACTGAATAATAGGAAATACCTCTATACAATATTGCAGAGGTAATAATTCCTCAGTTGTTTTTATATACTTCTATGTAGAATATTGATTTTTGTCCCAATGCAGTTCTATTATCTGAATTTTCGAAGTTCAAATCTGAACTTAGATAAGTAATTTTTTCCTTTAGTAAATAAAATGAAGGATAATAGAAACCCTCTCTGTGATTTTCATCTATATAAGAAATGTGTCTACTGTTCTGATCATCCATTTTATATTTCATGTTACAAAATACAGAAAACATGTTTTTCCCAAGAGAAATACCCAAAGAGATAACATAAGAAGCACAATTTCTCAGACTCAAGAAGATCAAAAATATAAAACATGGATCTTCAGCTTTAGTTACCTACTTGATATTCTAGACAGTAATCATATTTAAAATCATATCTGATTTTTGCAAAGAAAGATGAATTTTTAATCCAAATTTGATGCTCTACCCCAGATACTCAGAAAATAGAAATGCTGAAAGTGCTAATATAAAAAGGTCAGTCTAATTTAATGAAAAAAGTAGAAGTCGACTAAAATGTGTGCATGAAGGCTACAAGGCTCCCATAACTTGTAGCCATTTTCAGTGAGTCAAATAGAAAAAAAAAATCTCTAACGTAAGTGAGGAGGAAAACAGATTCCAAATCACCTACCTACTCTTACATACACACAAAATCCCTCAAAGAAAAAGAAATTTATTTTTCCACAGTGTATGTTGTATCTATTTAATAAGAACATTTGCTTGCCAGGGGCCACTTAGTATAAGAAAAATAGAGACTAAACAAAATCAGTAAATAAATAAATTACATATATTATGATAATTGTTTTTGAGAAAAATAAATTTTTCTGCCTTGAAGGAAAAAAGAAATTAGATTTTATAAGACACAAGAAGGATGCCACAGACTCCTCTGTCAGGAGCTGTGGGAGCAGTGTGCAGGGTGGATAAGACTGCAGGAAGAACAGAGAGAAGTGATGAAGAGAACTTAAACCAAGGCAGATGATAATATCACCGCCATGGCTCAAGACAATGTGAACATTGAAGGAGGGATGAATCCCATGGACACTGCAAAGGGAAATTTGAGATGTGGCAACACGTAGGACATAAGTAGCAAAAAAAAAAGAAAGGTAAAGAAGTCTTTGGTGCTTTTACCTATGGACCAAAAAAATGGTGGCCCCAATGTCAATTATGCAGACACTATTAACAATATGACAATCAAAAAATTACCTATTCCTACTGAAACCAGAACCACCTGAATCTTGAGTTTGGTGCCTGCTGGTCATAGCTAAGGATGGTCTCCAATCTTTGAGAGTTTTTGAACATTTCAGCAATATTGATGTACATGTTTGGAAAAAATGCTCACCAGTTTGCCACCAATGGTCTAGAACAGGTACTCTGAAGACCTTTTTGGACCATTCCAGTGTCTCCACATCACATCGTTCTCCAGCCACAAATAATGTTTTGAACCTGAGTATGAGAGAAATGGTGAATTCAAATTATTCCTTGAAAGTAAATCTGAATTATTTCATCTACATTTTAACAATATGCCAAATTTAATCACATTAATTATGTCAGAGGAAAACAGCTGTATTATCAGTACATCATACTGTAGAATGGTAAAAGATATTACTTGTTTTGACCCAAAGGCAATCTAAAAAAAATCCTAGCATTGGAGTGAGGTGCTTAAAAAATCAGAATTCACAGCAACAGCTTCTCAGTTTTGAGAAGAACAATTCAGTTGATGTTTGTAAGCTATTTGTCATATTCCTCTAATGATCAAACATGAAATCCTTTTCCTCCTTGACACTACCCCTGCTAATTTTATCTTCAATTTTGATCATTGTATTCTACTGAAGGATATGCACAAAAATATACTCACAAGTGTCAGTTGAGGCAACAGATATGCTCTCAAATATAATGCAGTAATTCCTTCTCATGAATTCCTCTAGTAAAAGCAACTCTGATGTCAAGTACATATTTACCTTATCTCAAAATCATTAAAAAAACAGATGAGGGAAAAAGTAAATGTTATTGTTCCCTTCCAGGTCAAAAAGACTCTCATCAAAAAGAATACAGATATACAAAGAGATGAAGGAGAATTAGCAGTTTTGGTAGAGAGAATCATGTCACAGACCAGAAAGAATTAAATAGCCAAGTAGAATTGCTTGATCCTACTCCTAGTTCATTGAAAGAATGGCTATTTCTCTCTCTCTTCATTATCATCAAAAAACAAAAGTTACATTCAACAAAAATCCACTTATTCATCTTAAACAATGTAACCTGCCACCAAAAATATCTTATTATTCTCTTAATTCTTGTTAATTTCAGGAATAGTAGTCATGGAGTTTCAAATATTCCTAACTCTGCTCCAAAAACATTCTGCTCCTGTCTGCCATAAACATATATTTCATTCGATTATTCATTTCTTTCCTATGTGCCACACTGAACTATGAGCTCTTTAGGAGCATTCATCTCTTTATAAACCCAATATCAAACATGGTGTGTGGAATTTTTATTTAAGTTTCTAGAGGCTGAGAATAAGTACAGAGATGGAGGTGGGGGTTGGCAAAATATTTTCCAGTTGGACTTTTTTTTTTTTCTAGTTAATCAAATTCACAGAAGGTTGTTTTATTAAATGCAATGTCTTAATAACAGGTGCTCTTGGTAGAGCTAGTAAGATACATTTGGGAGTCCAAAAGAGATAAGAGAAGTTGCTGAGTGAAGAGAGAATACAAAAATGGCCACACGGGTAACAATCTTGCCCTAAAACATCCTAGAGCATGACCCTTTCACATTCTTACTCAAATTCTGTAATCATCTGGTAAATAATATCAGAGTATATTAGAGACACATTGATATATTCTTTTTGTGCCAATCTTCTCAATATTTTTAGTCAGTTGGCATACACACAGAATCATTCCATAATTACATAATAAACTTCCTCATGACAAGGATTACAGTTTTTTAGGATCCATTTTTTTTTCTTTCTAATTCTTTTTTTTTTTTTTTCCAGTTGGACTTGTTCTTTTAATTAAAAGACAAAGTATGTTGGCTTGTAAGTGTGTGGAAATGGACAATGGAACTGTGATGCAAGGAGAGAAAAGTTCTGGAAAGGCTATTTGGGGAAATTTCAAGTACATAGCATGAAAGTGAAAGGGGTTAAAAGTAGCCAGTTGGCTTCCATAGACTCAACTGGCAGCCGGAGCTCCTTTGCTGTGACAGCTCAAGCTGGGTGTGACACAGAAGAGAAGGGTTAGCAGCTCAGTGCTGGGGACAATGCCTGAGGAATCCAGACAAGCAAGAGCAGTGGATAGTAATGCAGGAACAACCAGAATGGAAAAGAAACACCAGATGAAATAGTGGGGTGAAAGATCAAAAGTCATCAAAGAAATTAAAAGTTTGGTGAAAGTGAGGACAGAAACGGTAAAACGGTAGTTGTGAGACAGGACAATCTTAAACTTAGAGACCTTGAAAATGAGTCTTTTCTGAGGGATGATAGTGTATAGCGATCAAGGGGCTGTAGCATGGAAAGATTCTGGGGGAAGTAAAATTGTGTTGATAAAAGGATTATTGTCAAGATAGTAAAAATCACTCAAGAACCATAGCCATGGCGAGTAGAGAGGAAGCCCAGGACTTATAAGCTAAAGTCCTTGGAAAGACCTCTGAAGAAGGGAAAACAGTGTTACAAATAACTAGCACATATGTCAATAAAAGATGGGCTAATATATTAGGTTCCAGCTTTACTTTACTATCCTCCCTAAATTTTATTGATGATCATGACTCCAAAGTTGCAGTTTGGCCCCAGTGGGGGGAAAGAGGTGAAAGGTGAAAGGAAAGGTGAAAGAGGAGAAAATCCTAGTTGCAGACAAGCTATTGAAAACACAAGTTAATTAATTTCTAAGTACAAATGAATCATTGATAAACCACATCTGCACTTGAAATGCTACCACAGGAAATTATTCATAGTAATTTTCATTGACAGGTGAGTCTATCTGTACATAAGAGTGTCAAAAGAGGTTTTAGTTAATTGTGTAAAATAATGTGCTATTACTGTTCCACATATTTTCTGAGGAGAAAGGATCAATGTCTACTAATGTATTGATACTTGGGATAAAATTATCTAATCACAATATCTTATTTTGGGAGGATGATGAATGATACAATTGGAATCATGAGGATTACTTAGATTGGTATGGTGTAATTAAATATAACGTGAGCTACAAATGCAAGAAGTGTTATAGCTTAAAATTTTCAAGTAGTCACATTCAGAGACACAAGAAGAAAAAAAGTCAAATTAATTCTTTAAAAATGATACTGCAGATTAAACTCAGGGACACTTTACCACTGAGCTCAATTCCCAGCCCTTTTGATTTTTCTTTTTTTTTTTTTAATCTTGAGACAGGGTCTCACTAAGTCACCCCGTCTGGCCTCAAACTCCTGATCCTTCTACCTTGGTCTTGTGAGTCCCTGGGACTACTGCAGTCGGTTCAAATTAGTATTTGATATATTTAATTAAACCAAATATATCCAAAATGTTACTATTTCAACATGTAAAAGTATAAAAATAACTAATGAAATATCTTCCTGTCCTTCTTGCTTGCCAAGTCTCAATTTAGACTTAACACATTTCAAGAGCTCAGAAGCTAGATAGGGTTAGTAGCCACCAGAGGGGACAGTGTACAGGAAGACAATGACTTTCTAAAAGAACAACAGGATTCTTACACTGACCCAGATGAAGTCAATTTTTAATTTAATACTCTATACACAATTCTTCCTCAAGTCATTATGTCAGTAATTTCTTTTAACTCAGATGTATATACATGTACAGATGGGGCAAGCAGTTATAAGGATATATGGCTAAGACAATATTGCTTAATGTTTCTCTAAGTAGACTATCATCACATAGTTTTGCAAAATTTGGGGTTCAGCCTGGTTTGATAATTCAGCATACTCACAGGACTATAAAGGGACATCATATGTCAAAAATTTGTGAGTAGCTAGTCAGCGACAAATTTCCCAATCACATACCCCAAATTATCTAAAAGCCATTTTTGACATGATAAATATCAAAGGTAATATTTGAATGTCTTGATAAAGATAGAGAAGCATAACTTCAACTTTCATGTTAGAAAAGAACCTAGAACTAGAGCTGTTAAAAAATCATTTCAACAATTATGAGTACTCTCTCACAGCATGCAGTCTACTAGAACAACACTGAAATATTTGAGAACAGGGAGACAGTGCAAAGATGAAGAAAGAAGAAGAAAGAAAGAAAGAAAGAGAAGAAAAATGAATAAAAGGTAAAAACTAGAAAAAAATTTAGATTACGTACAGGCAAATGAGGGGGGGTATGAAAAATTGGGGAATGAGACAGACATCATTACCCTATACACATGTATGATTACATGAATGGTATGAATGTACATCATGCACAACCATAGAAATGAAAATTTGTACCCCATTTGTGTACAATGAATCAAAATGAAGTCTAAAAAAGAAAAAAAGAAAAAAAAGAAAAAAGTAAGTCATACTTTTTGACAAATTGCATATATATTTGCAAGATAAGTAATCAAATGTATATATTTATAAGCTGTGATTAAAATTTGGATTATTGAATATGACTTCATCTGACAGAATTGATGCAGTAGAAACATATTTCTATATTAGGTTTTAAAAGTAAATTAAAGTATAACAAAGTTAGTGTAAAGTTTTAAAGTTAAGACAGGTTAACACACCTATTACTTTAGATGCCATGTAAAAATCAAGATGAAATTAAAAGTAAAAAGGTCGTAATGTTAATAACCTAGGACTGAAAAATATGATCATTTTCTATTTAAATGGGTTCCTGTTAGGAAGCTGTGATGAGAATATAATGTAGTTAATTTGTATTAAAATTTATAGAACAAAAGATTTGACTGATTTCAACAGTGTAAGAAAAGGACAATCAAAAGGGTGAGTCGTACAACTATTGAGATCATATTTCCTTTAACTATGAAGCCACAGATTGTTTCAAAGAAGTCAGTCAACATGATTCACATGGTCATGTGTTTGGTTTACATATGAAACAGAAAATCTAAATTTAAAAAGAAATATTTACTCTTGAAGATATGATGTAAAATATTGCTAATTTTAAAAAAGCACACAGCACAAATTTTGGGTTTTTTTGGCAACTCAAGGGATAATCAATACCTTGATATTACCAATATTCTTTGCAAGGTTTAACTATTTTGTCTCCCCCCCATCAAATTACATTACATTAAATTAATTAATATAATAACAAATCATGCATTAGCACTGTTTCTAGCTGATTGCAAATTTCAGCATTATATATCTTAAAATTTAGCATTTGTTATTTAGTTTTCCAGTTCAATCCTATTGCTTTTCTCCCTAGATTACAATTACATTAGTATTATTATGATAGCAATCTTCACTTTGGCCTTATTAAGCTAAATAATGCATTTGTAGTTCAGAAAATCCTTCGATTTTTATCAAAATCATTTTATTATTTATTGGATGCAAAAGAAAAGCTGAGATTATTATTGATTTAGAATTGTCCAATAAGTATAAATGACTCTTTTCCCTAAATATGCCAGAAATTATTTTTGTATTAAAATTTGTGAAACTGCCCAAAGTAGTTATTATTTTTATCAATTACCTCCTACCAATTGTATAGCATTAAGAGACAAAAACATATTGTAAACACAAATGATATCTACAATTAAGATATAACAAATATTATTTAACTCCCAATGCCTTAGTAAACAAAACTACATGGTGTGATTTGCATTTTTTATGACCATGATGATAATTAAATAAAAGATCATAGTATAAATCTGTAATTTAAAGTTATCTTGGCACAAGTTCCTTCTGTTTTAATGTAAGTTTAGTGGTTTGTTAAAATGGTAATACAGGGTTGGGGATGTAACTCAGTTGGTAGGGTGCTTGCCTTGCAAGCATAAGGTTCTGGGTTCAATCCCCAGCACCACAAGAAAAAAAAGAAAGAAAGAAAGAAAAAGGTAATAACTTAGGTGCCTTTCAACAGATACATGGATAAAGAAAATGTGGTATGTATACACAATACAGTATTACTCAGTCATAAAGAAGAATGAAACTTGCCAGTAAATGGATGAAACTGGAGACTATCTTGTTAAGTGAAATAAGCCAGACCCACAAAGCCAAAGGTCAAATGTTTTCTCTGATATGTGGAAGGAAGCTAATTCAAAATAAGAGGGGAGGGAAGAAAAGTGGGAAAGGGACATTCATCAAAAATAGAAGAAAGATGAGTGGAGTAGAGGTAGGGTATTTAGGGGAGGGAGAAGGAACAGGATAAGGGAAGAAAAGTACAAAGAATCTGACCTAACTTTCCTATGTGCATATGTGAATATACTACCGTGAATCTCACCATTATGTATGTCCAGAAGACACTAATCTTAAAAACAGAACAAAATACAACAAAAACATTGCTAAGTAACTAGCTGAAAGATCAGTAAAGTAGAAGGAACAGAACCGATGGAGGGAGGAGGGGAGAGAAAGGGGACTGAATTAGAGCAAATTATATTCCATGCTTTCGTTATATTTCTATTATTGCTAAAATGAATTCTAATGTATAACTAAAAGAACCAATAAACAATAAATATCTATGAACCACAGATAAAAACAGTGACTTTTCAAAATTTTATCATAAGTCCCCCTAAAACAATTTTGAAAAGCTATAAATCATTTTAAGTTGATGCCCAAAATTTTTCAATGTTTTTAAATTTAAATAATTGGAAAGAATTTTTAAGAGTTGGGTTATTTTTATAAAATATTAATATTTAACAAACATAAACACTAAATAGTAACATAAAAAGGATAGTAATATTTTAATAGTTAAATTCCTCATGAGTGACTATAAAGTTGCAAAGAGAAAGATGGCCCATATTGAAAGATTAAAAAATTTATTTTGTTTTAAAGATGCATTTTCAACACATTAAATTAGCTATTTTTTATATAGTAACTTGGGTTCTTTGGAGGACAAATATATCTAAGTTAATTACATGTGTTCTAAATCTGCACTGTGCTGTGTGGTAGCTACTATCTACACATGGCTACTTTTATTTTAGTTAAAATTGAGAAAATTTAAAGTACTAGTTTCTCAGTGGCAATAATTCCATTTCAAGAGTTCAATAATCACATGTAGCAAATGCCTAACTTCCTGTAGTGCTGTTTTAGATTGAGTGTTGTTTTAGATTATTATTGGCTAATTAATAAAATTGTTGATAATATTCTGATGATGTTAATACACTGACAGGTGAATTTACTTCTAAATCTAATGTATTAAAATATAAACAAAATGATAATAAGCAATACCTGGAGTCAAAAATAGAAAAGCAAAAGAGGAAATCATTGAGCATAAAACTTAGGTACCTTCCCCCAATTTTATATAAAACAATATTTCAAGACTCAAATGGAGCTGAAAGCTAAGGAAAAGGTAAACAGAAAAATGGACAGGTAGTCAAATTAGTTTTAGTACAAAATAGAGAATAAGTCACACAGAAATAGATAAAAAACTGAAAACAAATCTGGTGAAGAATTTTCAGGTAATAAAGCAGGAGCAGAAGGAAACTAAAATGAATATTTCTTTCAAGGTCCATCAGTTACCAAACAAGCAAAAATTATTCTTCACTTGTGCCAACAGATGTTGAATAAAAATAGATTATTTCAGTGATGCCTCATCAACTTTTAATTCACATGACAGATCATCATTATTTTTTGCCAACTAAATTCCTGAGTTATCTCCATCTTTCCATCGTTCTAGTGTCTTGAACTTGCTTCCCACTAAAATTCACTTTTGAAATATAAGGACACCTGTGGTAATATTACACATATATTTGCCCTATCAATGGCCAACTAGCACTTCTTCCAACAGTCTCTTTCAAAGACAGCCAGATACACTGGAGAAAGTACTTTTAAACAGCACCTTTTGAAGGTATCAGAGAATGAAAGAGACAATAAGCACCTGAGGTACTAAAATCTCAAGGAGAAAACTGTATAGAAAAGGAAGCCAGACATTCACTTGATGATTCCCTGCCTTGGGACACTTGCCAATTGGCAAATTCTTAGTTAAACAAACAAACAAATAGACCAAAAAAAAAAAAAAAAACCCAGAAACTAAACAAAAACTGTGTGGCTAGAAGCTCAGAAAATGAACAGTACTTCCAGCCATCATAGTTTTCTGGGAAATGAAAATTATAGGTCAAAAACCAAAATGGAAAAAGATGTTGTAAAACACCTAGGTATTCAGCTGGAAGACCTGAGACCCTAGCAGTAGTGGAAAACTGGAAAGAAACCAGCCCTCTCCAATTCTGAAGTCTAGCTTTAAATCAATTAAGTCTCTCAGATAGAAGGATCTTCCCTTATGATGGCTACCTGCCAAAACAGGTATTGGTCTGTGGGGTTATAAGAACATCCAGAGTCTCAACATGGCTTGCTTATGGTTTTGTTTAACAGCAGTGGCATATTGGGAGAAAAGACCTTAGGATCAAAGACACAAGAGAAAAAGGAGACAGGAAAAAAAAAAAAAACAAAAAAAAACAAACCACACACGTACACACACGCGCGCGCGCGCGCACACACACACACACACACAAAATCAGGTATTCTGTTTATCAACATAGATTTCAAAATCATTTTGATGAATATCTTCATGAAATATATGTATAATACTAGCAAAAAAATGGAAATTATAAATTTAAGAAACCAAATGGAAATTCCTGAATTGAAAAACAAAAAACATAAACCCAATAAAAGATTAGATACAACTTAAAAGAGGGTTTGAAACCCAAAATACAAGTTAAAAGAAAATTATCAGCCTGGTGTGGTGGCACATGCCTGTTAATCCCCCAGCTGGGGAGGTAGAGGCAAGAGGATCAAGAGTTCAAAGCCAGCCTCAGCAAAAGGGAGTTGCTAAGCGACTCAGTGAGACCCTGTCTCTAAATACAATGCAAAATAGGGCTGGGGATGTGGTTCAGTGGTCAAGTGCCCCTGAGTTCAATCCCCAGTTACCCAACCCTCAAAAAAATTCATCAAACTACAATTGGAAAGGAAAATACAGAAAAACAAGTAATAAACTCCATAAAATAAAGCTTATGAGATATAATTGATATGTTAAAAACATTCTAAGATATGTCTAATTAAAATTCTAGGAGAGAAATGCAAGTTGTACCCCATTTGTGTACAATGAATCAAAATAATAATAGAAAAAAATTCTAAAGCTTAAGAATGGAAAACAAGGTAGAAGCAGTATCTAAAGACAAGACTGAAAAGTTTTCCAAAACTAATGAAATAAATAGATTTAAGAAGCCATAGACTTAAGAAGTAGTTTGAATCACAACAAATTAAATTTATACTTTAAAATCTCCCCACAATGTACACTCTAAGCCCAGGAAGTTTTATTTGTAAATACTTCAAAACATTTACTTAAATAGATTAATCTTTCATAAATTCCTCCATATAGTAGGGTAAGAAGACTTCCAAACTCATTTTATAAAGCTAACATAGCCATGAAACCACAACCAATGATAGTATATAAAAAGGGGAAACTGGAGGTATATCTTGATTGTGAACATAAACCTAACATTTTCCCAACATTAGGGAAAATGTTCAAATTCATAGAATACATAACACCAAGAATAAACCTAAATAAACCATGGATTTTGGATTATAATGGTGCATCAATATAGGTCCATCAGTCGTAAAGAAGGTGCCAATCTAGTGGAAGATGTTAACAGTGAGGAGTGTGCATGTTTCTGGGGACAAAAAGTATATAGAAATGCTGTACTTTCACTAAATTTTGTCCTAACTTAAAATTCTAAAAGTAAAGTCTAGTTTTTTTTTAAAAAAAAGGCTTCACAAAATGACAGCAAATTGCATTCAGCTATTTGTTAAAAGAATAATATACAAACAAAGTTGTGCTTTTTCCAAGGAAAGGATTGCATTGACACTTGAAAAATCAATTATAATTCCCCACATTAAGAAATAACAGAATAATGATGGGGGAAAAATCACACAGTCATCAATAGCTGAAGAAAAAACATTTGATGAAATCTGCAATACTACTATTGGGAAGAACTTTGGTAATTATTCTGATACAGCTTGTATGCAATAAAAAACATGTTAGCAATAAAAACACTAAAAATGTTTTACATAGTTGTATTGAATGCTTTCTCCCTGATGAACTGCACCACTTAATCAAGAGTGTACTAGAGGCACATAGCAACACAGTAAGAAAAATAAAAGACATAGCAATTTTATAAGGAGAAACTAATACTATTTTCAAAAATGATTCTGTCTATAATAAAATTCATACAAACATACATAAAAACTATGAAATTAATAAGTAACTCAAGGAACACTATCAAAAGGTAGACCATCATATAAAAGCAGGTAAATATCCATATATTAGGATAAAACAATTAAAATGTATGCAAGACTTTTCCCAGAACAAGCCCAAAATCATTAATGTAAAAGATTAAATAAAGATCTAAATAAATCAAGAGATATACATAATCATGAATTGGAATATGTTTTAACAAGTAAATTTTCACTGTGTCCATCATTAAATGAAACATGATTCCAAGAAAACTCCCACCCTCACCACCAACTTAGATGCAGATACTACAATCTGTATAGAAATAAAAATGAGCTGTGAACGGAGAGTGTAATAGAGTGCTTACCTGGCACATGCAAGGTCCTGGACTTGACTGCCAGCACCACAAAAAAGAAATGTTAAAAAATAAAAACAAAGAACATTCAAAACAAATTTGGAAAACAATCTTGATATTCCTACTACCTATCAAGATCTGTTATAAATCCACAGCTAAAATGACAATGTGAGGGTAGCACAACAAACAATAGAGTCAAGAAACAAGAAGGAGTGGGCACTAATCAAACAAAAGTTGAGCTGCAGAACAGTGGACAAAAGATCACCATTTAAATAAACAGAAGTCAAATCACTGGATAACGTAAGAAAAAAAGAAATTCATACCTTACTCCACATCATACCCAGAAATCAATTCCACATAGATTATATTTCTTGGTATGAGAGGTGAAACACTAAGATTTCTAGAAAGTGACATAGTAAGTCCCGACCTTAGAGAAAGTGAAGTGTTTTAAATAGGGCACGAATGCACTAGCATTAATGGAAATATTGATGAAATGGACATTTTTTTAAATCAAAAGTCACCATTAAGACAGTTAAAGGGAAATTCAAACCACAAGTTAGAGAAGACTGTAATATATCCAATAAAGAACTTGGCTCTGAAACATGAAAAATGCCTGCAAATCAGCAAGAAAAAGTAAAAATTGTCAAAGACATGAATACACTCTATAGAAGAGAATCTTCAAATGGCCAATAAAATATGAAAAAATAATTTATCTGGCATGCAAATTGAATGCTCATAAGATATTGCCACATGACAATCAGAATGGCCTAATTTTAATACTGCCAATATCATTTTTGGTGAAGATTTGGAAACTAGAACTATTATACACTGCAAATGAGTGTGCAATTTAGTGTAACAACTTTAGAAAACTGGCATTTGTAATGCAGTCATTACAATCTTAGTGACATATAAACGTGTGTATAATATGTATGTATGTATACCAAAAAGACAGGTACTGCATTTTGGAAACAACCCAAATCATTCAACTGTTTATCTCTTTGTAGAAAGTAAAATGGTGGGTGACAGGGGCTGAGGTGGTTGGGGGAAAGCAAATTGCAGAGCTCTTTGTCAAAGGATACAAAATTTTAATGAAATAGGAAGAAGAAGCTTAAGAGATCTGTTGTACAATATGATGACAAGTTATTAATACATTATGTTCTTGATAGTGCTAGAATGGCTTTATGTATTCTTGCCACAAAAAATATGATAACCATGTGAGGTAAAATATATTGATTAGGTAGATTCAGTCACTTCACAATATACATATATTCTAAAGCATTGTATTACATGAATACATAAAATTTCATGAGCCAATTAAAACAATAACAATGTAAAGATTATAGAATTGCAAAATAGGTAATTAAACTGATGTATTTGGGGAATTTTGCACTTTACGGATTTGAATGTCCCTATCCAAAGCCTTGAGAATTTTTCAGCAACATGGTTCATTAAATAAACTGTCTTTCTCTGTCCCTTATCCTTCTCAAATCCCATGTGAATATTTGTTTGCTTAATGATGTCCCCAAAGTCCATTCTTATTTTCCTTCTGAGTCATTTCAAAAGAACTATATTTAAGTTCCCATGTACTCTCTTCTACTTTGTCTGCTTGAAGGTTTTAATTGTATTTTCTATTTAATTGATTGAATTCTTCAGTTTCTTGATTGAATTCTTCATGAATTGGGGCCTTTTTTAACATGTAGCAGATCACGAATGGTTTTCTTGATGTCATCAAATTGGGTGTGTATTCTCCTGTATTTTGCTGAGTTTCCTAAAGATCATTGCTTTCATTTTCTTTTCAGTAATTCATGAATTTCCATTTCTTTGTTGGGTATGACAAGCTTCACAGCCATTCACAGTAGCACTGGAATCCAAGGCACAGATGCTTAGGAGGGCTAGATTCAGGATCTTGGACCCTGTATTTGGGATCTCACAGCACTTGTAACTTGAGTGGCAGGTTCACTCTCCTTGCAAAGTGAATGGTGTGGCTCTATGATTATTCAACCTGGAGTGAGTTCAGTCAAGCCTCTGATTCTGTGGGATATGAGGCACACCTGTTTGGCCCTAGGAAGCACAGCTACACAAGGTTAGTAGAGCCTCTAGGTCCCTTTGAGGTGGGACACCAGATTGGCTATGGTGTTGGGAGGTTCTACTGATCCTGCATGCTGGAAGCTTAGAGCCCCCAGGGAGCATGGGCTGCCTCATCTATGCACCTGTTCTGCTGTGCAGAAGGCCTGCGGTCCCCATGAAACAGGGTGATGCCTAAGCTGTTGTGCTGCTCCAGTAGTTCAAGGCTCTGGGTCCCTGGGGAAGGGGGCAACACTCTGTTTCAGCTTGGTCCTGAGGTAAAGTGTGCCAGTGACTGGGATGGGAGGTTTGTGGTGGATCTGTGTTAGCTCAGCCCAAGGGGCAGGGTCCAGTAGCAGCTCTGTTTGGTGATGATGTGCTATCAAGGGGGAAGATGCAGTGGCAGCTGAGCCTCAAGGATCAAAAGATGCAAGAGTTATTTACCCTGAAACAGAAAAAATTCTAGCAGTAGTTCCTTTTCCAAAATGGTATAGAGCAGTAGTAGCACAGGGCACAGGAGGGCTTCAATGGTGGGGTAAGGTATAGTGTGGCTCCTTCTCTGGGGGGATACCTGAGCATGAGGACTCTAGGAATCTCCCTCAGCTGGGTTCAGAGCCTGTGAGAACTACAGGAGTCTCTAATAGTGATTCCTACAGGTGTCCATGGTGGTGATAGGGGCTGCTGAGGTCCTCTTGCTTCTGTTTTCCCTCCAGGGATAGATCTAATCCCAACAGGGGGAAATAGGATGGCAGAAGGAAAGCCTTCACTTCCCTTCTCACTGGACTTTTGAGCTCGGCAAGACTTCTGATTCTCTGCAGCTCTCTAGTGCTCTACATTAGTTGGTTTGGTTGAAATGTGGTGTGTTTATTCATTGTTTGGGGCTTTACTCCCTTGACTAGATATGGAAGCAATTGCCTATTTTTTAACTTAGTTTTCAAATAAAACTTTAGAAACTTCTAGGACAAGGTTCATTTCTCATATTTACAAGAGTTTTTTTTTTTTTTGTCATTTTCACCCCTTTATAGTAGTATAGGTTTTGACCTGGCTCAATATTACTAGGTACTTCTAATTTACTCCATCAAATAGCAGTGTAAGAACAATACTGAAGCTTCATATCCTTTCCAGGTAGTCTATTTTATGTTTTGCCTTTATCATGGGAATAAAATGGTATTTCATTTATGTTTGCATTTTCCTATGTACTAGTAAGAATGGAGATCTTGTGATGTTTCATACTATTCTAGTTTCCTCCATGAACTGTCACTTGCCATTTGCCTATTACATTGTCAATTTTCGTAGTGATTTGTGAGAGCTCTTTATATATTTTGTGTCCTAATTCCTTCATGGTTATATAGGTTAGAAATATATTTAATCAGTGTATAATTTGTGTTTTAGTTTAATTTATTTTTGATAGACAATTATTAATTTTAATATAGTCAAATTTCATCAATATTTTTCTTAATGCTTTCTAGTCTATGCTTAAATACTCCCTATGGGAAAATATCCATCTATGATTTCTTCTGAAAATATTCTTTATTTTATGATTTTAGTGTTTTTAATCCCAGCTGAAATTTATTTTTATGACTGGAAACTAATTTTTTTCTCTCTATACATAATCAGTTGCCCCAGCAACATTTACTTAAAAGTCTATCCTTGCACTCATCTGTTAAGCTACTTCTTCCATAAGTTAGTTTACATAGTAGTATGGACCTTTATTTCAACTACTATTTGTAAATCCCTGCTCCAAAACCAGTGTCTTATGAAAAGAATTTTATAATAAATCCCTGCATCTAGTAGAACCTAACTCCCACCCCACATCTACCCAGATCCAGTAATTCTCTATACTTTCCTTCTGTGCATAGCATGGACTATCACACTACCTTTGAATAACATCCTCCCTGCAATTTTGTTACTCTTACTTATCATATTGCTTTTGGCTTATATTTAAACACAACTTCTCATCATAATTATGTAGAAAATTAATACATAAACTCATCAATACATTTCGTCTTTTATTTGCCATGGCTTGCTTTGTATACCACATTGTTCTCTTACATGTTTGTTTTCTTTATGAAATTCTTTGAATTTTAAGTTAGCCTTGTCCAAATTAAATATTTTTTCTATTTGCCCTCAATTTTTAATAACAGAATTTTTGTTTGACAATTATTCTCCTTAAATCTCTAAATATTTTACACCATTGTCTCCTACCCCTCCTATTGGCATCAGTTTGAAACTCCTCTTTGGTAATCTGTCATGTCTCTCTGGTAGTTTTTTAATTTTCTCTATTGCCACCATTGGTGTTCTGAAATTCAAAATGACATGCCAAAGTGAACTTGCTTATTTTTAACCTGCTTGGAGAGCACTTTCCATCTGGGATCAATGTCCTTCTTCAATTCTGTAATACTCTCAATTGCTGGGTCTCTGAGTATCTTTTTAAAATATTATTATTATTTTAATTTTAACAATCCTGCCAACTTTTTCCTCTGAAATTTCTATTAGAAACATTTTTAACTTCTTATTCTCTTTTAGGTTTTTTGCTTCCTTTTTATATATGGCACATTCTGGAAAATTTCCTCCATACTGACTGGTAGTTTTTAATAGATTCACTGATTATGCCCATATGTTTGTTGAATTACTTAACTTATGCCATCAATTGCATTTTATTTTATAGCTATTATTTTTTAATATTTCATGGGAAAGTTATTTGACTTTGATCATCCTTAACATGCTTCAAATTTGAACTGACAATACTATAAACATTTCCTCTGAAATGAATCCATGTTCTAACTGTTGATTTTGTTAGATTTAGATTTCTTCATGTTTTGGAATTTTATTTTTCAGGCTCCTTTGGGAAAAAATGTTTTTTTGTTTTATTTTTATCACTCAGATTCTCTCCCATGCTCACCCTTTCAGTCCAATAGGTCCATACACGACATAACTGCTCCCTAGATATCTGTGGTAAAACGGTAATCCAAAATTCTGAATCCACAGTCATCTGTGGAATATCACAGATCTGCTCTGGGATAACAGGTTTCTGTCCAATCTCCAGTTCCTGGGTGGTTCCTTGTCTCATTCAAAAACCTAGAACAAAGTCCCAAAAAACAACTGACCACAAGCCTTAACAGCCTCCTTCAAGCAAGGGGAGTAACAGTCAGACCATCTTTAAGCACTGAGCAAGTTTTTTTCATTTATTTGGTTTTGGTACCAGAGATTGAAGCCAGGAGTGCTTAACCACTGAGCCACATCTCTAGCTCTTTTTATTATTTATTTATTTATTTATTTTTGAGACAGGGTCTCACTGAGTTGCTTAGGGCCTCACCAAGTTGCTGAGGCTGACTTTGAATAAGTGATCCTCCTGTCTCAGCTGGGATTACAGGCATGCACCATGCACCTGGCATGAGTAGGCTCTTATTTGGTACTCATATTGGGGATTCTGAATCCCTACCATGCTGCCAATGCCTGCTAGTACTCAAAACAAGCCTCTGCATTCAGTCGACTCACCACTTTGCAAACTTATTCCTTTTCTAGTCCCAAAATGTTTACCTTACTTTTTAAGCTCATCCCTGATGTTCTGGTTTTTCTCTTTCGTATTATCTCCCATCAGTAGGTAATTGGAAAAGAAGGAAAGCATCAAAGTTAAGTTGCCGTGAAATCTCAAATGGAAGTCCCAGCATTGGATTTTTTCTAACTTAATTAAAATTGAACTAAAAGAACATAGGAAAATAAATCACTATGATGTAAATGAAAAACAGTGGTGAATTGGAAAGAGAAGATAATAATACTAATTAAGAAATACTTCAGGTGCCTTGCCTGGACCATGCCCCTTTGATTTTCATTAGACCCCTTGAGCTATTATTAACCTTATGTTCCAAAGAGTGACAACAAAATCCCTGCAGAATAGAGAGATGATGGAACTTTCTGGAGGTCACAAGGCTACTAAATATCTGACATGAGTGAGTCTAACTCAGGATGAGAATGTATACAGCATGATACTGCCTATGCCCAGTTTTGCCTGGGATCATTGTGTAATCCTAAGAATGTTATGTGACCTCTATGTGGCAGTTTTCTCATCTGTGAAATAAGACAACACTAAATGACTTTTAGCTAGTTTTCCAAACTCTAGTCACCTATGATATTATGCTAAAATGTATCCACAACCCAGTTTAGCTTCCTATTACAGATTACTTATAAACTTGTTTTGGAAGCCAAAATGTTTGGCAAATGTCTAAATTTATTTTAAAACAATCTTCTAATGTAATATGTAACAGATTTGGAAAGAAAACTTCATTCTTTGGAATGCTGGATAAGAGAGAAGCAGACTGCAAATCATGACTCCACAATTAAAATACCTAGTGAATGTTGACTCAGTAAGTATGAAATACCTTGAAAATAAATTTAATACTGAAAGTATAGTTATATGAGAACATGAGTTCTTTCCTATTATTCAGTCTCTAATCCAACTTAACTTTATTGGACCTCAGTTTCTTTGTTTTTAAAATAAACAATTTTTTGATTTTCGAGGCCTTTACTGTTTCTCAACAAGTAAGAATTTACTGAAGTAGTTCAGTGGTGGCATAGTTTGAATAGACCAAAAATATGAAAGGCAAAATATACTTTTATTCCATGAAAGACAAAATCCCTGGCTTCAATTAGTTTCCTAATTTTGTCCCTTAATAATAAAAGTATACCTATGGTATTTATTAAGGGAGTGGGTTCTATTCAAATTGTCTCAGTTATTTTATTTTATTTTATTTTTCTGTAGAGTTAATTAAACTCACTGGTCGTGACTTTCTCTGATTTATAAAATGAGAATACTCACAATTTCTACACTGCTATTATTAAAACAGATAACAAATTATATCTGACACATTGTAGGTGACCAGTAAGTGTTTTCATTTACTAATAATAGCAACTTGAATAGGTTGAGGATGTTTGTAGATTAAAATATCTAAATATGTTAAATATTTTAAAGTATCTATTAAAATAGATGTATGGGTAATACTCCATTGTGTATATATATATCACATTTTATTTATCCATTCATCTATTGAAGGGTGCCTATGTTGGTTCCATAGGTTAGCCATTGTGAGTTGAGCTGCTATGAACACTGATGTGGCTGTGTCACTGCAGTGTAGCAATTGTAAGTTGTTTGGGTATAAACAGAGGAGGGAGATAGCTGGGTCAAATGGTGGTTCCATTCCAAGTTTTCTGAGGAATCTCCGTACTGATTTCCGTAATGGTTGTACCAATTTGCAGTCCCACCAGCAGTGTATGAGTGTAGCTTTTTCCCCACATCCTCGCCAACATTTATTATTGCTTGTATTCTTGGCAAGTGCCATTCTGTCTGGAGTGAGATGAAATCTTAGAGAAGTTTTAGAATGAAATTATGGTATTTGCAGGTAAAGGGATGGAGCTGGAGAATACCATGTTAAGTGAAATAAGCCAATCTCCAAAAAACCAATGGCTGAATGTTTTCTCTGATATGTGGATGCTAATTCACAATAAGGAGGCCGGCTAGGAAAGAATAAAGGTATTTTGGACTAGGCAGAGGGGAGTGAAGGGAGTGGAGAGGGTATGGGTTTGAAAGGACAGTAGAATGAATTGGACATTATTACCCTATGTGCATATATGAGTACACAATCAGTGTGCTTCCATATCATGTACAACCAAAAGAATGAGAAGTCATATTCCATTTATGTATGATGTGTCAAAATGCATTCTACTGTCATATACAACTATTTAGAACAAAAAAATAGATGTACGGATCATGGTGAATAACTTAGGTAACTAGAGACAGATACCAGTCTGGGGAAATCTTTTGACATTTTGCAAAACAAACAAACAAAAAAACACTGAATTTCATACTCACGTCTGCATGTATATATTTAAAGAGTGATGATTTAGGGAGCATTCACTATTGTGTGGAGGTTAACATCGAGCAACCCAAACACAAACAGGAAAACAAAAGGAAACAAACGTGAGACCTTAGCTGACTGGTAATGCAGCTTCACATTCACAGTTAGCACGCTAATAAAGACACACTGGAAGGAACTAAAATCACTTTTTTTCTAAACCCTGGAACTGTCCTGAAGGATGTGGACTGTATACATTCTAAGTTGTTTTGGCTAAAATCTATTTTTTTCTATACTTTGGACTGAAGTGAAGGAAAAGAAATTAAAATGCAGCAAATGGAAGAACAACAAAAAAGGGTTGCCACACACATGCCTATAATCCCAACAGCTTGGGAGTCTGAGGCAGGAGGATCTTGAGTTCAAAGCCAGCCTCAGCAAAAGTGAGGCACTAAGCAACTCAGTGAGACCCTGTCTCTAAAATAATATACAAAATAGGGCTGGGGATGTGGCTCAGTGGTCGAGTACATCTGCGTTCAATCCCTGGTACCCACCTGCCCCCCAAAAAAGAGTGAGTAAAATACTATGATGAAAGATTCATCTTATGGTCACCCTCTTACATTAACAAGAGTGCACTGTTTATATTATGAATATAATCTTAGGCAATTTCATGTCTATTTTTGTACCATAAAAAAAGAAACAAATAAAACTATGACCCTGCCAAAAATTGGAAGCTTGCTCACAAATGCAGTTGAGCGTACATATGAAGTTGAGTGTATGATAATCTAGTTTAGCTCCCTTGGGCAATGGTAACATAAAATCCAAATATTCTGGCATTTAACTTTTAAAAAATTCAGACCACCTTACTTCACACCCATTTTTTTGAATTCAAGAAACTACAAAATCTCTATTTTTGACAGCAATGACCTACATCAAAGAGTTCCATGAGAACTGATGTTGGAAACTGCCTTGAAGATACAAATTGCTATAATTACTTTGAATATACACATCATTAAGCTAAAACAGATGTCAATAAACCAGCACAAAAATATCTAAACTAGTCACAGCACATTATTACAAAACAAAAGTAAAAACAATTTCCTCACTCTTTCCTCAAATGTAAATTTGGACTTTAATTTTCTCATTTTATCTGTACCCATGAATTCAAATAATTTTTCCTTCCATTCAAACCAACCTACTTTCAAAAGAGAGTTAGATGCTGAAATTACATGCCTTTTAAGTCATAATCAGAATTTTACTTTGCATGGAACATGTAAGCAGGATAGTTTAAATAAAGAAATGTATTGGTAAGATTTGAACTGAAATAAAGAAGATACAGTATATAAAAAAAACTCTACAGTATAGTTAATATTACAACTATTTCAAAGTAATATTTAGAAAAAGCCAATCTTCAGATTCAGAGTCTTTGGCTGTTCCCATAGAGCTACTGCATTACTAGAAAAAACATAATGTTCTGTTATTCATTTTGATTGCAGTTTTTAATGTAATGTGCCCTGTGCATCCCGACTTCACCTTGTCAGAGAGTACTGCTTCCCCAAGGCTGCCCCAGGGTCCTGTTGACGGATTGCTCTAATTGCAGTCGGCGCTGTAAACAAGGCAGCAACTCCATGCTCTGCAAGCACACGGAAATAAGCACCAGCATCTGGTGTTCCCACAGGCTTCCCCTACAACGAGATTCATTTAAAATGTCACTGGGTAAAATGTCTCATATTTCATTGACAGTTCAATACTTACACATTTAACACAGCAATATTAACAAAGCTAGGTGCTCAACAAATCTTACTTTTAAAATATGCCCATGTTCTATCATAAATAAAACAAAACAAATGCCCAGACCTCCAAAAAGGCTGTTTGTTCCCTTCAGACATCCTAAAAGCTTTAAAATTGCAGTTTTTCCTTTCTCACATCTTGAAAGATGAAGCACCAGGAACATATATCATATTCAAATTAAGAAGATAAGATTCCTTCTATTTGCCAAGAAATTAAATATATTGCTTTTGTGTGGGAGGCAAAATGAAAAATATGGTCATTATTCTACCATTAACATGTTTTTTCATGATCACTATTAAAAGTGACAATAGCAATTTTCAATCATTTGAGAAAGCAGAAAAATCTGAAATCACAGTGATTCCTGAGCAGTGACCTTTTCAATTAAATGTCTCACTCCAAGGAAATAACTTGTATGCATTTAAAAAAAAAAAAACCCTGAGATATCCCAAACTGCATGTTTTCCAAAGCCTCAAAATGAAATTATATGTGTTCAATGGAAAAATCATGTAGTAATTAATATATAACAATTTTGGTAAATTATATCATTCAAAAAGCACAGAATATTTTAATTGATGTTACTACAAAGAAAAAAATAAGCAGGTTATTGACATAAATCAACAACTCTATAAATATTCCAAGTGACCTCATAAAATCTATCTTGGCCTAGCCACATAACTTCATTCTTCAATCCATTCTCATTGCTGTTTCTTCCTATGATTCTAAAGCAAGTTGCTCGGAATGTTAATATACATTATGTAAAAATATACAAATATTTCACAGTAAAAGCCATTTCACAGCAAAAGGTTGAAATAAGCAAAGAGAGAAAGAGGTTTCTTATTTCTTGAGCCTTGAAAGTGTCAAAATACATCAGGAATTTCCAAGAGATAGGCAACCATATGGTGTATTTCCTGAACTTCTCTGACCAAATCACCCATCTGAGCTTCCATGGATCTTATGTTCTGGAAAACGCACATGGGAAACTGAGCTATGACAAAAAGGAAAGAATTTGCTAGCATCAAAGTCAGAGATCTTCTGAAACAGAGGATAATTAATGAACGGATAATAAATATGAGGTCGAGCATAGCTGCTCAATAATTTAGATTCATCCACTTCTAACTGGATCTTTGATAGGACACTATATTTAATTTTTAAATGTTTGTCCTTACTATTCCTTAGTGTGATTATTTTACTGTCTAAAAAAAACCTCTTTATGTCTTTTTAAACACTCTAATGCTTTTTCTCTTGTTCTTTTAATACCAAAAAGTGTTTGTTGCAAATGAAAATTCATTTTTATTATCACAACCAAGGCAAAGCACTTGATTTTGGTTTATTTCATTACTATTTCACTTGGGTCAATACATTCAAACAGTATAAAATCTGCCAGTTAGCAATCTGGCAGCACATATAGGTAACTTGACTCACAAATTCTAAAGGCTTAAGCACATCAGTCAGAAATGATTGAGCAATTCATGCTTTCTAACAAAGCAAGGTGAATATTTTACTTTTACTTTTGTGTGTTAGACACCAATCAATCTCCACAGTAGTGGACGGTGACTTGAGAAATTTTCTGTCACCCACATAACACTGATTTTTCAAAAAACTCTATTGACTTATTCTGTCTATATTTCCATTTTCTTGCCTGCTAAAGAAGAATAAACCACTTTGCCAATATCTCCTCAATAAGCTGACAGCACTGAGATAATATTTTTAAATAGCTTGACCTCCATTGAAGAAATTCTATGACCAGTTGAAGTTGAATTCTATCCACTCCAGTGCCAGTTTTATGGCACAATGATACTAAAACCAACATGTCAACATGAAAGTGTTGTACTGTGTAAGACAACTGACATAGAAGATTATTTATTTTGCAGTGCCTTCAATTAACTATATCTAAAGATAGCAAAAATGATGGATTAAGTATTAGGAATATTTTAAAACTATACTGTACTTCTAATAAATATTATAAGATTATAACTACTATTGTGATTATGACCCTGCACTAAAAAAATTATATTTTTTGAGCATAAAAATCATAACATAGAATTACCATCAGGTCGCTATGGAAGGGATGCATAAAATCTCATCATGTTCCATTGTAAGTCAGTCAAACTCAAAGTTCAGTTGTTTTGCATTTTATTGTGCCTTCCCCAGTAGACACTTCAATGTTACAAATAAACTCTTTCCTTATTTTAAATCACTTTAATATTTATATGTTCTACTTTACATTTTCTGAAATTCTATTTGATCTCAAATTTGATTAAAACAAAATTATAATGATAAATAAATTTCCTTTTCTGAAAATAGCCTGCTGATTAACATATGTCTTAAGTCCTGACAACATGAGGCAGAGCAGAACAAGAGCTGTCATCTGAGACAAGTTATAATAAAGTAGATGGTGCATTCCTTCATTTAGTAAACATTTATTGATTATGTAATATGGGCTGCACAATGTTCTAAATTCTGGAAACAATTTTATGAATAAGCCAGGTAAGTTTGTGTTCTAATAGAACTTAAGATCTGGTAAGTACAGTTGTGTGTGCATGTGGGTTATTAAAAGTAATACAGAAGAGGCTGCAATAATTAAAAGTAATAAGCAGAGGCTGCAAGATATTTGTGTTTAATAAAGGTAAGAAATACAATAATAAACTTAGGATTTGTATGTTCTCAGCACCTACGATGAGTAGCAGCTTCAGAAACTGAAGCAAAACCTATAAGCAACTTTTATCATGAACACTAAATGAAAGTGACTCGGTCGTGTATTGATTTTATTGAGTACCCTTCTCTGTACCCTCCTGCCCAGGTACACTCACAGAGACAAGCATGCACACACCAGCAATCCAATCTCTTTACAATGCTTTATTAAAGTAGCCAGTAACACATAAACCAGGCTGACCTACCTGAAGAAAATGACACTGATTCTAGAACTTCCGTTTTCAGTAAGGAAAAATAGTCTATACAAGGTTCAATCTAAAAATAAGACTAACATCACAGGGATTTTAAACAAACAAAAAGCATACCAAAATGAGTAATGTATCAAAAGTTAAAGATATAAAAACTACAAATTCAATGTCATTACCATTTGGTTTTTTTTTTTTTTTTTGAAAGGGCCCATTATCATTTATTATATCCTTCTTATTTTCTAACTCTATAGTCTGGACTTTGCCATTTGTTATGGTTTATTTTTATTTTTTTTTTCGGTTTACTTTTTTTTTTTTTAATTTACTTATTGATTCATTGAACACAAATGGAGTACAGCTTGTAGGTAAATGGATGATGTTGGAGACTGTTATGCTAAGTGAGATCAGCCAGTCCCAAAAATCCAAAGGCCGGATGGTCTCACTGATAAATGAATGATGATGCATAATGGGGGGGGGTGGCAAGAATGGAGGAAGGATAGATATCATAGAGGGAAGGGAGCGGTTGGGGGCGGGGTGGGGGGTAAAAATAATAACAGAATGTGTGACAGATACCATTGCCCTGTGTACATGTATGAACGCACAGATGGTGTGACTCTACTTTGTGTACCATTTGGTTTTTTAATTCCTTTCCTCCAACTAAAGTCTATGTGATTGGTTGCTGCCTAAATAACGAAAGCTTGAAGCAACATCCACAATGACTAAGTAGAGATTCTAAGCCTTCGGCTATTACAAATCATGGCTTGTTAACATTGGAGTTTTACAAAATATCCACTACAAGTATCAACTAGATTATAATATGGCAAGTGATGGTAGGAAGCCAGCACAGTTATAGAAGTGCCCTAAAATTAATTTGTATGTATGTTCTATAATTTATGACTCAATGAGCTAATATTAATGGAGTACAGATGACAAGTCCCTGGTTAGAAAATCAGGTAGGATTCCACTTCTCAGTGTTTCCTACTGATGACTTCAACACAGGAAAACAGAGAAATGAAGTCCTCAGCAAAAGAAAGATGTACTGATAAGTTCAAGTTGAATCTTTCAGCAACAATTTCAGTTGCTTTATTATTAATCCTATAATTTAGTTTATTCAAGACTGGAGGTAAATGCTATTTGTGGTTTTGCAGATTTTGTCACAAAATTGTTTTGAGTCAACTGATCTTTTGTTTTTGTTTTGTTTTGTTTTTGTTTTTTTGTTTGATTTGGTTTGGTTTGGTGGCAAGATAAGAAATACATCTGGTCTCTTCCTGAGCACTCCTTTTGAGAATGTCACCCAAGTTATGTTTTACCTGAAGATCTAAGGTGAAGACAACAGCATTCCTTATTGGATACTACAGAAGTTCATGTTAGCTGACAGGTGCTGCTAGGCAGGGGCTTGTTTATTTTGAAAAAGTGATGACACTGACAACCGCATTTGTTGAGTCCCTACTGTACATCATGTGCCGTTATCAAGGCATGAGTGTTTGGGTTCACAACATTTAAACTTGAGAAGTGTTAAAACTTAAGCCATTCTCCAAGACATACTATTTAGTGAAATAAATCAAAATGCAGAATAGTGCATATTTGTACAATGTCATCTGCATAAAATAGGGGAAAAGACATCGCTTGTACATGAATTAACCATTGTATGTGTAAGACTGCCTGCCCTAAAGGGACAGAAAATAGAAAGTTGGAAATGTGAGAGTGAGAATTTCACTGTTCATTCTTTTGTAAGTTTTGAAATATGAACCAGGTGGGAATATACCCTCTTTTAGGCTTTTCCTTCCCCAGAATCCCTTCCTCTATAAATCACATTGTCTTGTCCCAATTTTTAAAACATTGCTGTTCCTTTAAAACTACATGGGTTTGTTGCCCTATACCTTAAGACCCTGAGACTAAGGACTTTGTTTTACTCCCTTCTAGGGGCTGAATACTTATCAATGCAATCGAATTCATGTGAGTCTGACTTCATCACTTGCTTGCTTGCTAGAGATTTCCCACCTTTCCACTGGCCTGACCTGTGAGGAGGTGTTGCTATCTTGCCTGCTTCATCTTATCTACTCTCATCCAGTGGTTATCAGCCTTAGACATAACAGAACTCCTTGGGATGCTTTTGAAAAGTATCAGTGTCCAGTCCCAGCTGTCAAAGATTCTGATTCAGTTGGTCTCAAGTTGGGACTGGGCATTATTATGTTTATCCTACGCAATTCTACTCAGCAGCCAGTTAGAACCAACGCACAGTCCTTAGATAGGCACTATCTGAGACGAGGTTATTTTTCAATATCCACTTGCCTAATAGCTTTAATGGAAGAGCATAGAATTTAATACCAGCCATTACTGATTTTCTCTGTTATAAATAAATGAATTAAGTTCAAGTACTAACTCACACATGTACTGACAATTAAAATCTGATAATGAGCTGGGAACAGTGGTGCACACCTGTAATTCCAGCAGCTCAGGAGACTGAGTCAGGAGAATAGAGAGTTCAAAGCCAACCTCAGCAAAAGTGAGGCACTAAGCAACTCAGTGAGACCCTGTCTCTAAATAAAATACATAATAGGGCTGGGGATGTGGCTCAGTGGTTGAGTGCCCCTGAATTCAATCCCCGGAACCATCCCCCACCGCCAAATCTGATAATGGCAGGCCACATAAAGGGAAATAACTGGTGAATCTGTCTCAATTTCCTTATGCCTTGTTCTATAAACCAGATGCAAGACTGTACATATATATCATGATTTACAGGCCACAGCATCCTACATACAATTGCCCTTTCTCTATAGATTGGAAGATAAGCCCTGGTGTAGCATCTCTTTATGGGTTACTCAGATCTTTGAAGGTCTGAGAATTATCCTCATCCCTATAGGAGGGTAGTTATTAACTTGTACTTCAGGGGAGTTCATGCATATTCCAGATTTTTTGTGTACATATATTTCTTTTCCTAAGGAGAAAAGTCAATAGCTTTTATCAGATTCTTAAAAGTAGACTACAAACAAAAGAATTGAAAATAACTGAAAGCCTCCTTAATCAAGGATTTTCGGTTTGATTTTGAGAAACAAATGAAGTGAGAATGAAGTTGGACATGTAGAGATGGTAATATCTGTTCAGTAATTTCTACACAGGACAAATAAGTCTCCTTAGGACTACTCATTTAACCCATTTTTATCAAAGGACTACAAATATCCTCAACAAGACAAAATTCAGTGATCAATCTCAAATCTCCAATCATTGTTTTTTTTTCCCCTTTCCTGTTGCTTTGATCCTAAGAAACTGCTATTTTTGTAAGTCAAATCAGTAATATATCAGTCATTTCACATTATTCAAATTAAAACTTCCCATCAGCTAACTACTTTGACAATTCTTTTGCACCCCAGCCCAAGGAATCAAAGCTTTGTAGGACCCACCCCAAGGTGATGGAGGTACTTAGGTTAAAAGGGCTCTGCCCTCATGAATGAATTTATCCTACTACCAAAAGATTTTTAAAAAAAACAAAAGAAATACTTGGGAATTAATCTAACAAAAGGGGCAAAGGAACTCTATAATGAAAAATATAGAACACTAAAGAAAGAAATTGAAGAAGACCTTAGAAGATGGAAAGACCTCCCATGTTCTTGGATAAGCAGAATTAATATTGTCAAAATGGCCATACTACCAAAAGCAATATACAGATTCAATGCAATCCCTATCAAAATTCTAATGACATTCTTCACAGAACTGGAAAAAGTAATTATGAAATTCACTTGTAAAAATAAGAGATCCAGAATTGCCAAAGCTATCCTTAACAAAAAAAGCATAGCAGGAGGCATCACAACACTGGACCTCAAATTATACTACACAGCTATAGTAATGAAAACAGCCTGGTACTGGCACCAAAATAGGCATGAAGACCAACAGAACAAAATAGAAGTCACAGAGACAAACCCACACAAATGCAGCTATCTGATGCTACACAAAGGTGCCAAAAACACATGCCAGAGAAAAGAGAGCCTGTTTAAAGAAATAGTGCTGGAAAAACTGGAAATCCATATGCAGTAGAATGTATCTCACCCTGCACAAACATCAGCACAGAGTAAATCAAAAACCTAGGAATTAGACCAGAAACCATGCACCTGCTAGAAGAAAATGTACACCTAACACTCCAACATGTTGGCACAGGAACTGACTTCCTTAAAAACACTCTGAAAGCACAAAAAACAAAATTTAAAAATCAATAATTGAGATTGTTCAAATTTAAACACTTCTGCACAACAAAGGAAACAAATAAAAGCATGAACAGAGAACCTAAAGAATGGGAGAAAATCTTTGCCATCTGCTCCTCAGGGCATTAATATCCAGAATATACAAAGAACTCAAAACAGTTGACACCAAAAAACCAAAGACCCAAATGGGCAAAAGAACTAAACACTTTCCAAAAGTGAAAATGCAGATGGTCAACAAATATATGGAAAAAAGTTCAACATCTCTAACAATTAGGGAAATGCAAATTAAAACTACATTGAGATTTCCTCTCACTCCAGTCAGAATGGCAATTATCAAGAATACAAGTAACAACAAATGTTAGTGAGGATGTGGGGAAAAAGGTACACTCATACATTGCTTGTGGGACTGCACATTAGTGAAATCACTCTGGAAAGCAGTATGAAGAATCCTCAAAACACTACAAATGGAACCATCATATGACCCAGTTATCCCAATGCTTGATCTATATCCAAAAGATATAAAATCTGCATGCTTCAGTGATTCAGCCACATCAAAGTTTATAGCAGTACAATTCCCAATAGTCAAGCTATGGAGCAATCCTAGATGCCCTTCAACAGATGAATGGATAAAGAAAATGTGGTATGTCTGTGCAATGAAGGATTAGGAATAAAAAAGGATATTATGGAATTTGCCAGCAAATAAATGGAACTGGAAACTGTCATGGTAAGAGAAATAAGTCCCCAAAAGTCAAAGGTCAAATGTTTTCTCTGATATGTGGAAGCTAATCCAAAATGGGGTGGAGTGGGGATAAAAGGGATCAGAGGAGTAAATGAATGGGATTGAAGGGGAGGGAGGAGGGATAGGATAGGGAAAGATAGTGGAATGAATCTGACCTAACTTTTTCTATGTACATATAGAATATACCACAATGAATCTCACCATCATGTACATCCACAAGATACTAATTTAAAAAAACTATAAGTAAATAGCAGAAAGATCAGTAGAATAGAGGGAAGGGAAGAGGGGAAGGGAAGAGGGGAAGTAAAAGGGAAGTATTGGGACTGAATTGGAGCAAATTATATTCCATAGTTTTATAATTATGTCAAAGTGAATCCTAATGTTATGAATAACCAAAAAAAATCAATATTATTTTTTTAAAAAGGGCTTGAAGGAGTAGATTGCCTTCTCTTGCCCTTTTGCTTTTCACCATATAAAGATAATGTTCTTCCTCTCTGGAGGATGAAGCAACAAGGTGCCATTTTGGAACCAGAGAGAAAACTTGCCAGAATCTTCATCTTATACGTCCCAGCCTTTAGAAGTGTGAGAAATAAATATCTGTTCTTTTTAAATTACCCAGTCTGTGGTACTCTGTCACAGCATTACAAAACAGGCTATGACAATGTGTATCTATGACTGTCTAGAACTATCCCTTTGAATTTAGTTCTTGTCTATTGCAGCCGTGAGAGTTCACCACGTTGGGCCCTGTGATGAGACCACCGCACAATGAATAATCCATTGTTTCTAGCTAGGTGGTGAGTCTATCTGTCCATGAGAAATAAGTTTACCTCTGAATTATTAGAGTCAAGTAAACGAAGCAGAGCAAGGAGTGAGCAATTCTGCAGACCCAGTGCTGAGCTAATTAGGAACACTGACATATTTAGCATTCTCAGTAGTCAGAGCATGTATCCCTGGTAGTCAGTAGTTCACAGCTTTAATAGGGCTGCTTTTGCCTCTGGGTTCTTCCATGCTGATGTGCAACTGCTCTGCTACTCTATACTAAAGGGAAAAATTAAGATTTTTCTTATTCATAGTGATGAGTGAAACTGTTATAAGTAGAGAAATTAATGGTTTCTTGCTTTATCATGCAACCCAACTTCTACCAGGAAGTATAGTGTGGCTATTCCATAACTGAAGTTGCACAAAGCCTGTTCCCCCAAACTTCCTTCTTCCAACCTTCAAACATGTTCATATTTTCCCCATGTTAAAACACACACACATGCACACACACACACACACAGAACAAGCCTTCCTATGAAATTGCTCTCACAAAGGTGGCTGTTTTAAAACACCATCATCACCTCAGCCATTTGCAGGTATCCTATTAGATTTCTCTCTGTAGCCCTTGCCCAGCTGAATTCCCGTCTTCAGGAAAACCTTCTCTTCACTGTTCTTCAGCACATCTTGTTTTTCTGATACTTTAATTCTCTCTCCAATTTCTCATTCTCAATTTATATAGTTTCTCTTCCCAGTCTCGAAGGTTTCCCAAGTTTCTATTCTTAATCTTCACTTCTCTGGGTATCTTGATCACCTTAAGGACTTAAATTATTAGAACTTCCAAGTCTGAAAGCTTTCTCAGCTTCATACCTGACTTTCCTGTATCAGTCCTGTTTCTGAGTATCACCTTGAAATCAACATTACCAAAACCAAAAGTACTGAGTCCTTCTCCACCAGTCATTCCTCCTACTGCAGTACTGTGGTTGATAAATGACATAATATCAATTGTCCCTGCTGAAGAAAACACACCTACTTCAACTTTTTTTTCACCTCTTTCCTGCAGAATTCACCTGACACCCTAAAATCCTGCCTTCTCCTTCATGTTAATATGACTGATTCCCTGGTTCTGGCCACATGTCTTGTACTACTCAACAGCTTCCCAATCATCCTTCTCTAGATAATGGTGAGGAGTCCTGTCTTCAAAACCAAGGACATTGTTTCAAATCCCAAATCCATATCCCTTGTAGCACTAGTAAAGCTACTGAATGTCTCTGATTCTTAATTTCTACAGACACAAAGGGGAATTTAAAATATCTACCTCAGATGTTTATAGTTAGAATTAAGACCATGTATGTAAAGCACTTAGAAGAGTTCTGCTTGCGCCCAAATCAATCAACAATAGCTATGATTTTCTTTCTTTTTTTTTTTTTGTTTTGTTTTTGTATTTGTTTTTGGTACTAGAGATTGAACCCAGGGGCACTCAACCACTGAGCCACATCCCAGCCCTATTTTGTATTTTATTTAGAGATAGGGTCTCACTGAGTTGCTTAGGGCCTTGCTAAATTGCTGAGGCTGGCTTTGAACTCGTGATCCTCCTGCCTTAGCCTCCCAAGTGCTGGGATTACAGGCGTGCGCCACCGTGCCCGGCAGCTATGATTTTCTTTTAATCTCTCATCCACAAATTTCTTCCTGTATACCAGGGCTAAACTTCCCTTAAAGACCACTGGACAGACTTTCCAGCCACAGTGCAAGAATTAAATATGGAGTGTTTTTCACAGGCGATGGCCCACTGAAGTTTACACAGAACTTTTTATAATACATAGTGTAAGAGCTTTATAAGTTAAGCAGTATCTTGGTCTTTCTTTTGCTTTCTGATCTTTATATCAATTTAATTCTTCGACTATATTGTCAGCTCTTTCAGTGCATCTCTGATACTTATTCTGTTTCCTGTTCATCCACTAGAGTGATGTGAGCTCACAATAAACTCCAGTAAATATTGCTGGTGGAGTTATGACAATAGCTGCACTTTCTGGCTCCTATATAAGACACAGACATGTGTAGAGCAAAGTAAATTTAAAAATAGATATCTTTGTACTAATAGCCATGTGAGAAATCTAAAAGATGCTTCATCAGCTTCATGATATTTTCCATTTGAAAAGATTATATAAAATTATATAGCTAAATCACAATAATAACCAAGTTATCAGTTTTCTCATTCCATACATTCAGAAAAGCATATTGCTGTTACACTAGATTTAAAAAGGAAAAAAAGAAAAGAAAAACAAAACTTCCATTCTATAGGAGGGGAAAGAAGGTCTATGATGTTTCCTGTTGAGTGAACTAGTTAGCAACCACCGTAGCTACTCGTCTTAAAAGGCAGCAAGGTATCCCTGTCCTTGAAAAAGGAATAAACAAACTAGTGAAAATGCAATTGTCACCTGTGTATATATAATCATTTTCTCTTGTCAGGAATTTTGTATTTTCACCAGCACATTTCACTGTGAATCTTCTGTATTGTTTTTCTTTTTCTAGAATAAATACAGTATTTGGCCACTTGTTCTAATTTTTTAACTCAACAATTTTCATTCCAGTTTCTTTTTTAGGTAATGATGCCGATTCTTCAAATGCATTGTTGAAACAAAGGCCTGGTCAGGGCTAAGAACTCAAAAGGTCAGTGTAAAAATACAGCACCAGGCAACTTCCTGGAAATTATAGATCCAGTGCAGCACAAGACATGTTGACTGGAGTTACTTTAAGGATGATCTGCCAAGAATGTCATACAAAAATAATGTGGAAGTAGTTATCAGATTCAGTGTTCTCAAACATGAGACTTTCACACTTGGAAATGGCTTAAAGTTTTATATGTAAACTATATATGTATAAGAAGTCAGCATGTGTATACAGTGAGGACAATTATTTGTATTTTATTAAAATATGTGTGTATATAAACAAAGTGATATTTCTTCAAAGATTTTTAACTCTTGTATACACCATCCCATTTGATTCCTGTCCAAACACAGGATAGCACAGAGCTCATTTTCATGCTAATCATTCCATAAAGAAAGAAATGGTGGAGTTATCTGAACTCTCCATTCCCTCTATGAACCCCTGAAGAGAGCATCAATAAGATTATCAAGCTGAATATTTTGAAGTCTTCCAAGATAACACAGTTTAAAACTAGTAAAAAAGTTCATCAAAAAAGATAGAAGTGAAGGTTATTAAAGTTTGGATAATGGGGAACCATCAAATGTGCTGTCTTATTCACAGATGAAAGACTTCAAAGGACATGCTTACTTCCCTCACAAGTTCTACTCCTTGAGGAGAAAGACCACTGGGCTCTTTTCCACATCTGCTCCTTATTCTTCAAAGTTGGTCGTAGCAGGGACAACACATCTCTGTGTGTTGATTCCTTGGCCTGTGCTTAGAAGAGGATTAATGGGCTCCAAAGGGAGCTGCCTCCAGTGCTCCGATGACTACTGCAGTGTGAGGACA
The DNA here is from genome assembly GCA_020662805.1 of Glaucomys volans. Classification (NCBI taxonomy): domain Eukaryota; kingdom Metazoa; phylum Chordata; class Mammalia; order Rodentia; family Sciuridae; genus Glaucomys; species Glaucomys volans. The sequence goes on along the minus strand of JAJEJO010005018.1, from coordinate 533,254 downwards.
GTCTTTAAGAAAAGAAATGAGGAGTCTCTAAAAATCCAAGCATTAGGATAGTTGGTGCGTAGGCCAATGAATGGTTGGTGTTTACATTTTAGAATTCAATTTGGAAAAGAATTAATGGTATTTTTGAATAATGTACAGTAGCTTATCATATCCAGAATTGATCATATCATCAAATCCTAGGAACTATTATTCTAAGGCTTTTCATGGATGAAACAACTGAATGTCATATAAGAAAGGAATTATTAGTACTGATAGTTATAAAGGAAAAAAAATGGAAGCACTGCAGGTAATTAGATTGCCTCAGGTCACATGATTAATACACAGAAGTGTCAGAAATCATCCCATGGTGGTCTTAAGTACTATGAAACTTTTCTTCAGTAAATACATTTGAAGAATCAGCATCATTACCTAAAAAACAACTGGAATGAAAATTGGTGAGTTAAAAAATTAGAACAAGTTTCCAAATACTGTATTTATTCTAGAAAAAGAAAAACAATACAGAAGATTCACAGAAATGAAAACTGGGAGAACATGAGTCAACCTTTCTGTGTTAAAGATGAAAAAATGGATTCCCAAAGTAGTTGGTTGTCCAAGTCATAAAGATAGATACAGGCAGAGCAAGATAAATACAGATACTTGTATTTCAGGTCCAGTAATCATGCTTCTATCCCACAATTCAGAATCTTAAGTCCTCTTTACTTTTCTGAACCAATTTATTGCCTAAGAAGGCTAGAGCATAGTACATACCTTCAAAGCTAATTATTGAATTTTTAACAAATAGCCATCTGCCCTGGTTAATAAAATAAGAATACCAAAGAATTTGTTGAAATGACTCAAGCATACAATTGTTGAAATGATATCAAGCATACAATTTGTGGGTTGCCAGAAAAATGTAAAATGAGAGTAAGCTTTTATTTTTTTGAGGACTTTAAAGGAGGCTGCTATTATATAAAAATGACAATTGCCATACCAATACCAACTATGCTAATCATTTTAATTCCAAGCTAGTTTTAAGGGGAACAGTAATCACCAATATTCTCTTCTGGACCTAAGTAATAACCTAGCCAACTTTCAACAGTACCCTGTTTTCATACCTTAGCCATAGCCTTCTCATTGTGGAAGTCTGGGTTCTACTACATTATGAAACTGTATCTGCACTGATACACAGCAGTAAAGAGAAAGACAGAACTCAGAAGGTCTTGTATATCCTTAAGAAGAAGTGTTGGGTTTGATTCTGCAGATGCTTGTTTAGACATTAAAGTTTCTATATTAAAAGATGGTGTTGTTCTTGTTTGGGTCTTAAGTGTCCCCCAAAGGCTCATGTGTTCAGGCTTGGTTCCCACCTAATGGTGCCACTAAAACCTAGCAGAACCTTTGGGTGAGTGGGGCGAGTGGAGCGGAAGGAAGTTAGATCATTTCCATATCTCAACAGGCAGTCCAGTTTGGTTTCTATAATTATTTTAATATGCCCAGTTCAATTAATAAAAGTAAATCTTTGTCTATAAAAAGTATAGCTATCCTACATAAGTTGTTCATGAAGTCCTCTGACACAAGAGGAAATTAAAATTACATTTTCCCCTCCTAGAGGAAAAAAATCTTTACCTATAAGTCAAGTTATACTTTTTCTTGATATATTCCATTCAGGAATATGTTTAACAAATATTTATTGGGAACTGAATGTGTGTGAAGAACAAAATTAGGAGCCAAACTGATGCAAAGCAAAACCAAGATGATTCCTTCCCCAATAGAGTTTAGAGTGGAGAGGGGCAAGCACACATCCCCAGGAGCCAACCAACTGAACTGAAACTGCACTGTAGCGAAGCCACCCAAACATGTAGGGTGCTGAGAGCCTATGGAAAGGAGATTTGACCAACAAGTCATGGGGGTCATGGAGAGGACAATGGAGATGATGGAGGAGTTAGGAAAAGCTGCTATTATGGAATGATAATAGATGTCAACTGAAAATGACTGTGGGCTTAAAATCCAGGTTGGGAAACAAGCTACTGAGTTGCAGATAAGCTTCAAAGATGAGCAGAAAACCTTGTGACTGCAAGGACAGAAGGGAATTAAGCATTTTTGGTTTGTTTGTTTAAAGAGAAATACTAATGAATTTTTACCTATGCTAGCCATTAGGATGCTCATGCCAAAGCAGAAAAACAGGATTTCTTATATGTTTACCCCCTGGAGATGTAGTTATTGTCCTTTTATGGAAGAAAAAACCTTATTTAAATATCTATTGTATTCTTTCATTTTTAAACACACCTTATTTCAACCAACCAGTCCTTGTATCTAGAAGTTAAACTGAATGTCCAAATTAGTTTTAACCATTTGGGGTGTTTATTTTTTCATCTGATATAGTTATAGATTTGTATTAAATTCCAGAATATTAAAAAAAGTCTTTGCTGAGGAAAAAGGATTCATTCATTATTCATTTGCAAACTATCACAAGCTATTTGCATTCAATAAAAGATATTTTTTATGCACTGGTTGTTGTACTCCAGATGATTTGGCACATAATGATCTGCAAATCTCTTGTTACTTCAGAACATCAATTTTTGTTAAATCAGGATTCATCATTAAGGAAAGATATTGTCCCAGACACTAATTCACTATCTACTTGATATGACACCTTTGAAATGCTATAATTCATTAAGCATGAAAATAAACTTCAATCACAATCAGCTGTATATGTTTTTTCTTTAGAAAAGGCAGCCCCATGAGAAGAACATGAATGATGTGCTAAATTATTTTGTTTGCTATATAAAGAATGTATTTTTATTGCTTTAACACAAGAGTTTGGCTTCCTAAATAAAATATTCCTTATAATGCTAAACTAAAGTAACACTAAATACAGTCAGTTCTGCAAATCCCTGGGTTCCACATTCATGGATTCAAACAACCATGGATAAAAAATACTTTTTAAAAAATGTGTCTGTTCTGAACATGTACATTTTTGTCACTGCAAATAATATGCCACAACAAATATTTATATAGCATTTTCTTGTATTAGTTATTTGTATGTACTCTGGATTGATTTAAAGTATATGGAAGGCCAGGCACAGTGGCACACTCCTGTAAATCCCAGTGGCTCAGGAGGCTGAAGCAGGAAGATCCCAAGTTCAAAGCTAGCCTCAGTAACTTAGTGAAACCCTAAGCTACTCAGTGAGACCCTGTCTCTAAATAAAATACAAGAACTGGGAATAGGGCTCAGTGATTAAATGCCCCTGGGTTCAATCCCTGGTACCAAAAAACAATAAATAAATAAATAAATAAATAAATAAGGAGCGAAGAGGATAGGTTATATGCAAATGCTATGCTATCTTATATAAGGGACTTGAACTCATCTGTGGATTTCCATGTCAGCCCTTGCTGGTACAAATGCCCCATGGATACCAAGGACAACTGTATTAATCTGGTAATCATCTTGAAATGGGGGCCCAAATGTGATAATAATTTTGTGGACCCTAATAAATATTTTCCTCATTTGCTGGTTTGGCAACAAGTCAGAATCCTTTTTTTAGTTTAGTTTAGTTTTGCTTTAATCAATCAATCAGGAATTTTTTCAATGGATTTGCCATGCTTAAATCGTTAACAAATCATTTTAAAATGGTTCATTCACTCAGTAAATTTTACCCACCTCCTGGAAGCACCATGCCAAGATAAATAATAAACACCCCTTGCCCACAAAGAGTTCACAGAACAGCAGCAGTGTATCTGCAAAACTGAAGGAATCTAGGTGTTTTAATGTAAGTATGAAGAACACTGCCATCACCAGAAGAAAGCAAAAATAAAAATATCAGACAGGAGGCTATATAAGTTTTAATATTTAGGCTGTAATATTTTATATTTAATCCTTTGATAAAAAATCCCTTTGCTATATGATCAGAATGTAAATTTTAACAGAAGAAACTACTTAACCACAAGCAGAATTCTGTTCATGTAGGTGCCAAAATGACAGGAATACTGGGAGAGGAGAGATAGAGGTCAGGAACCAAAGAACACTATGAATGTAGGTGGGACAGATGACTATGGATCATTTCTATTATGCAAATCAGACTGAATTATGTTAATTAAGAGACAGGAGTGCTTTGAAAGCTTTCAGTTTTTATTTCTTTTTTTTTTTCTTGGTGTGGGATGGGTACTGGGGATTGAACTCAGAGGCACTCAACACACAGAGCCACATCCCCAGGCCCCCAGCCCTATTTTGTATTTCATTAAGAGACAAGGGTCTCTCTGAGTTGCTTAGTGCCTCGCCATTCCTGAGGCTTACTTGGAACTCGCAATCCTCCTACCTCAGCCTCCCTAGCTGCTGGGATTACAGGCTTGCACCACAGTGCCTGGCTAATTTTTATTTCTTAAAGTGTTTATATAATTTGTATATTCACATGCAGTTGTAAGAAATAATACAGAAATGTACCATGTGCACTTTACCCAAGAGAAATGTCTCACAAAACTGTAGTAAGTACTGTATCACATTCAGGATATTGATACATCAATATACAAAGCAGTTGCCTCTCCATAAGGATCCCTCATACTGCCCTTCTCAGTCAAATGTGTTTGTTGCTAGTATATAGCAATACAATAGTTTTTTGTATGTTTATCTAATATCTTCAGATGGGGCTGAAATCAATAGTTGTAAGATTTTTTTCTGGTATATTCTACAATTTCCTCCATCAATACATACTATATGCAAATAGAGACAATTTTATTTTTTTCTTCCTAACTTACACACCTCTTGTTTCCTTATACTGCCATATTCAACTGGCTAGAACTTTTACAACCCTGTCAAATAAAATGGTAAAACTGAAGATCTTTGCCATGTTCCCAAACATTGGGAAAGCACTCGATCTTTAGTGTGATGTTAGCACTAGGCATTTTTGTAGATGTTTTTTGTCAGGCTGAGGAAATTCCTTCTTATTCCCAGTTTTCTGAGAGTTCTAAATTATGAGAGGATGTTGGATTATTACATGAATTTTCTGTATCAATCAATGTTATAAAATGACTTTTTCTTCTTTAGCCTGTTAATATGTTAAATTAATAGGCTACATCATATTTGATTGATTTTCAAATATTAAACCAGCCTTGCATCTTGGGATAAATTCTACTTGGTCATGGTGTACAATTCTTTTTATATAATGATGAGTTCTGTTTACTAATACTTTGTCAGGGAGATATATATATATATATATTTTTACATTCATGAGAGATATTGATCAGGAATAGTATGTTTTTCTCTTTGTCTGGTTTTATTATTAGGGCAATACAAGCCTCCCTTTTTTCTTCTTTCTGAAGGAGCTTATGCAGAATTGCTGTTAATTTTCCTTTAAATATTTAGTAGAGTTTTCCAGTAAAGCCTTCTGTACCAAGATTTCTTGCTAGGAATTGTTTAAATTACAAATTTTATTTTTTCAATAATAATGTTATTCAAGTGACCTATTTCCTATTTAGTGAGTTGTAGTAGTTTGTGATTTTAGAGGAAACAGTTCATTTCATCTGTCATCAAATCTGTGTATGTTAAGTTGGTCAGAGAATTTACTATCCATTTTATATCTAAAGGGTCATTAGTGATATATCCTGTTTCATTTGTCGTTTTGGTCATTTGTGTCATCTTTTCTTTGTCACACTTGTAGAGGTTTGTCACTTTTATTTCACAGAACCAACTCTGTTCCATTGACTTCCTCTATTGCTTTTCTGTTTTCAATTTCATTGATTTCTGCTCTTATCTTTATTTACTTCCTTCTGCTTGTTTGAAGTTCATTTTGCTCCTCTTTCCTGCATTCTTGAGATGGGCACTCAGATTCATGATCTGAGATTTCTCCTCCTTTCTGATGTATCCATTCAATACCAAAAACATCCTCCCCACAGGGCTTTAAATGTGTCCCACACATTTTGATATGATGTACTTTCTTTTCTATTCAGATCTAAACAAATGTCTCTCTCTATATATATACATACACATATGCATATACACATAATATATTCCTTCCTTAAGAGTATTTCTTTATCCTATTGATGATTTAAAAGTGTATTGATTAGTTTTCAATCATTTGAAGATTTTCCTTTTACCTCTCTGGTATTGATTTCTAGATTGAATCCATCATAGTAAAAAAAAAAAACCTGGCTCTAGGTGATTTCAGTTATTTTAAAATGTTTGAAGTTGTGCTGTGTGTCTGTCTCCTAGGACTTTATCTATCTTGGTATATGTTCCAAGGGCACTTAAAAGTATATTTTACTATTGTTGGAAAGAGTGTTCTATAAATGTCAGTTAGATCTTTTGGTTGGCGATTTTGCCTTTTCTTTGCTGATTTTATTTCTGTTTTTCTATCAATTATTGATACAGGAATGTTGAAGTGAGGAGAGCTCAGAAAGCAGAAGTGTAGGGAGGGCCTAGAAATGAATGACACCAAAGGAGAAGCATATGTCAGAAAGGCCTTTAGTCTATCTAATAATAATCTGAAATATGTAACTGGATTGCTCAGGTACATATCAAATCAGAAACTCAAACATGGAATGGACATCAGTCAGCATGACATGAATGTCAACCTTGACTATATGACAGGGAGAAAGAAAATAAGGAACAATTTGATAGTTACTAAACAGTAGATTCAAAGGGCTTAATGATCCATTGAGTGGCAGGTGTAAAGACAATGAAGTCAAAATCACTTGTAGATTTATATCTTAAATGACTGCATGGATGGAGGTAACATCAATAGAACTATAGACTAAATGAAAGTAAACACATTTGGCTGGAAAGAGTGGAACTGACAGAGTCAATTCATATCGTCTTGAGCATAAGGTATATATAGACCATCCAGAGAGGTCGAACAATATATTGACACTTCAAAAGAAGGTCAGATATAAATATAGAGTTTGGGAGCCTTGGTTTAATTAGTAACAATCTAATCTACCTGCATGAAGATTATCCAAGAAATATAAAAAGAGTGAGAAAATAGCATTAAGAATATGACCCAACTAAACCCCAATGTTTAGGACTGAAAGAGGAAAAGAAATCAAGAGAGGAAAATGCTATCAATCTTTCAGAGAAGGAAAAGAATGGAGAGGAGAGTTTACTTTGATTCCACAAGTATTCATTGACTGCCTACTTTGTGCAGTACACTGTACTGGGAGACTGGCTTTTGATGCTGTTACTCTTTCCGGATGTAAACAGATAATCCAATTTGACCAGCTCAGCAACAGACATATACGTAGGGGATGATGGGATCACAGAAAAAGCACTGAGCACAGGCTAAGACTGTGAGAGAAAACTCTCAAGGGATGATGATATTAAATCATAGTCTTCAAGGGTAGTAGAAATTATCCAGGTAAGGAAAGAGAGAGGAAAAGCCACACCAGGCCAAGGATATCCAGCAAACAACAGCAAAGTGTATGAGGCTCAAGAGAGAAGAGAGAATTTCTTAAAAGTAACTGTCAGCAGTGCTGAATGCCACGGAGGAAGAAGATAACATGAGATCGAAGAAGGCCCTTTGACTTTGACACTTATGAAGTCACTGGTGACCTCTGCTACAGCAGCCTCTATGAAATGATGTGGACAGAAACCAGACAAGAGTGAAAAGAAAAGTGAGTGGAAGAATGTGAAGTTCAGACCAGACGGGTAGGGTCATTTCTCAAAAAGCTTAGTGGAGAAGAATAAAAATGGAAAAACTAGAAGTGGGTCAAAGTCTAACAGGCTTTGTTGTGTGATCAGAAAGAACAGAGGACATTTACAGGTTGGGTGGGGTGCGGGGAGGGTAGAAAAAGTCTTAAAAATGTAGCATACTGCAGCCAGGCATGGTGGCGCAGGCTTGTAATCCCAGAGGGTAGGGAGGCTGAGGCAGGAGGATGAGTTCAAAGTCAAGACTCAGCAAAAGTGAGGTGCTAAGCAACTCAGTGAAACCCTATCTCTAAATAAAATACAAAACAGGGCTGGGGATGTGGCTCAGTGGTCAAGTGCCCCTGAGTTCAATCCCTGGTACTATCCCCCAAAAATGAAGCTTACTTTATTCAGTCATTCACACAGCAAATATTTATAGAGCCTCTACACTGTTCTTGAGCATATCACTCCAAGATAAAGACAAACAACCAAACTCCCCTGCTGGTTTTAGCATCGCATTTTAAATAAACTTGGGAAATAATAGAAAGCCAATGGTAAATAGCAGAAAAATTATATATATCTCAATTCTGAAGTCAGTGATAAATATAAATACTTATAAAGGTGAATTCTGCTTTGTCACATTTATATGAGTAATGCACATTTTAATGTAAGCATTCAGTGTTGAGATTTATTTTGCTTGCTTGCTAAATAAAAACATTTATTCTCTTGCAAGGACCTCGGTATGGAACAGATGTGTCAAGTTTTATATCATCCTGTAATTAATTACAAACACCCGAATGCATATCAAGTCTGCCAGATATGAAAACATAGTTCAAGAGCTGTGAAGTAGTGTGCGATGGTTTGATTCTGGTATTAAAATCTGCCTGAATATTTCTTAGCATTCAGAGACAAAAACTTGAAAACTAAAACAGCTAAAATTGATGGAACACAATGGCCTTTCAATGGTGAAGGCACTAGAAGCATTTCATATAAAGAATAGTCTCTTGTTTTTTAGAGATCCATTGAGTTGCAGAGCGTTAACTATTGTAAAGAAACAACATCATCTGATACTTCTCTACACACTCCACATATAAAATTCTCTTCTCTGCGTTCCTAATCGGGTATTGAGAGACCACTTCATGTGAAAGAGAGCCTCACAGTGGAGAAGCTATCCTTTCTACTATAATGCAATTATACATTTAAATTTGTCTCTGATTATTCCCCAAATATAACTTTCTGTAACTCTGCATTATAAGAGTACTTATTTTATATGCATCAGCTCTTATAAGTATCAAAAGAAGGTTTGATATATGCACCTTAGAAACATTGTTTTCCACATTGTTTTTCATCCCTAGTTCCTTTGTCTCTTTATGATTTTTACCCTAGTCCTCTTCTTTCACATGATCTCTAGTAAGTGTACTTTTTGTTTTGTTTCATTTTTGTTTTCATTCTCTTCATTAAACTGAACACAAATTTTCAAATGCAGAAAAATAAAGATTATATCACTGTATATGGTAACTGTTTATTAAAACAGTCCTACCAACAATTTATGTTTGTACCATGGACAATTATAACCTCCAGGATTTAATAACAAAAAGCACAATCAACCCAAGTTTGTCCTATTTCATTTCTGTGTAACTTTCAAATTTAAATGTAAAACCATAAAGACTTCTATATTTTTCTATCCTGCTTTGTCCAAAATAATCTAGGATCATTTGAATGCTAATTTAGCAAATCACCATATATTTTATCCCTCCAAGATTTTGATCACTTACAAATCTGATGAGTATGTTGTCTAAATCTTCATATAAGTCACTGATGAAAGTAAAGAGAATGGGTACAGATGGAGAACTTCCTACTTATACAGACAGAAACATTATTCCAGGTTGACATTAACACATGTATCTGATCTTCAAGCAGTTACTTGTTTAGCTATGAATTGGATCAGTACACTTCTCTCCCTTACATACTGCTATTATCAGAAACCATCAAAATAATTTACCTATAATTGAGACAAAATACCTTTGGAAACCCACAGATTCTTTAAAAACAAAGGTGAATGGTAAATGGTGAAGGGTAACTTGTTAAATGGTAACTGTTTTCTTATCTAGGACTCTAAAATTAAGTGCACAAAAAGTATTAGCTTGATAATACTCTAAAAATCTATTAAAGATAGACATTAAGTTTGCTCTTGTACATTCTCCAGAATTTAATTTATACTGACTGTTCTTCACTGCAATTGAAATAGCTGGCTATTATATCATACAAATTACCTTCTCTTTTGAAATCATATTTTTAACTAGAAGAAGATATAAAAATGTTCTCTGTCACTATACATATTTTACTGTTCTTACTCAGGACTACTTCTCAAAAATTTCATTAAAATATGTACAACCTATATATGGTATAACATTTATTTTATTACCTCATATAAAACAGTTGTGTTCCCATGTAGGAGAGGTCCATAACAGATATAGGAATGTCCGACAACCCAGCCTAAGTCAGAAGCTGCCCACCATACCTAAAAAATAAGAAGGTGATAAAAATGTACATGGCTTAATCAGAAATGTCACATAGTGTACACTTAAAACCATGATTACCTCTCCAGGTTTAAGGCCATATATTGAAGACATTGTCCAATTTAGCATTACCGCATATCCTCCAGTGGGCCTCACCACACCCTAAAGGAGAGAAAAAGTAAAGGTAAAGTCAGTGGATGTTATCTTAAAAATTGCTCTATCTTCATGCTCTATACTTCAGAAATCTCACTTTTAAAGTATTTGATATTCTGTAGAGTACAAATTACTTCAAATTTTATATAAATATATTTGAATCACTATTTCTGTGGCTTTTTCAATAGTAAACCCAGAACAATTTGTCCTTTTCAGTTCCATTTGTGGAATCCATCTTGCATGACATTATTGCTCTTCTAAAGAAGACTTATGATTTCACAAAATCACATACATAAAATATTTTCAGTTCTGTTACATATTATCAACATTACATTTTCAAATGCATTTCCAGAACAAAAATGGAAAAGAACAAAATTAAGAGCATGAAAAGTTCAAATATAGTTACATGCCTAAAATACAGATGAACATAAAGACATCTATTCCTCAAGATAATTAAATAATACTGGAGGACTTATAGGACACAAATCTGTATTCTAACTGGAGTCTGATTACAATGCTAAATGGGAATCCTACAATTATCATCTTAGAGTTGAACAATTCTTTAATGATGCATTCTGAAACCCTGAGGAATGAAATCTTATGAGTTGGACCTGAAACTAACAGATTTGCTTTTTAATACTGCATTTGGGACAAAACTAAGGATCATTATATCACTATCATACAAATCACAAAATTTCACAAATCAACTGCCAGTAGCTTTCCTCAACACTGAACATATTCAACTTCAATAGAAGACTAATATTTGAACACGGCATAAGGGTCATCATAAATAAGAACTGATAGTAAATTTAATAATTTTATTTATTGCTTCATTATAAACATTAATCATCAGTCAAATAAGACATAACCACGTTTATATCCAGAATAAGTAAGTGAATGCCTGCTGAGAAGTGCAAGTTACATTATATTCAAATGTATTTTGAAGCATCTTTTAGTAATTACAACTGCTGTATGCAAAAAATACATGTTTTACATAAAAGAGTAAGCATGACCTTAATTAATAAATGTGCTGTTGATTATATTTTTGGGGGCATAACTCTGCAGTTTTAACCCATATACATGGACCAAGGGAATGAAAAATAAATTGACTTTCCATTAGTTAGTAAATTCACTGCTCTCCTCAGGTACCACTAATAAAACATAGGTATCATGCTGTGGAACGTATTTTATCTACTACCAACAACACCTGGTCTCTTGGCAAATACCAGGTGCAGCTTTGGTGGCGTTTGAGAGCTATTTTCTAGGTTGTATGACATGACTAGCAGGCAGCTGGATCCATCTCTTGATTATCTTGAGAATATGAGAAATATTGGGCCCCCTGCCAGCAAACTTCACACATGCACTCTGCCATGTCAACTGAGCAGTTATTTCCCTGTATACTCTATCCTATCTTCCACACACTTTGCTAATTAGTTTATTTTAGTAAGGTTTCTTTTCCTATGGCTCAATAACCTGCTGAATTTGACATTAATTAATTTGCAAATACTCTTTTCTAAAAACTTTTACTAATTTTGCAAAGGAGAAAAAGTACAGGGTTTTTTTTTTTTGCAGAAAATATATTGTCTATATGTTATGGTAGAAAGCAATATTTAATGTCAATAATGATTTCACTTGACATGTTTTAGATTTTTCTCTCCAACCTACCTGTCCCTACATTTTAAGCTCATTTTTATCAACAATTTAACAATTATTACAATGGAGTAAAATTTTAGATTATGCGGCACAGAGAATAATATACATAATCTGGAAAAGATGAAAAGGCATAGAAGACTAGATAGATACACACGACAGAGTAGTAATTCACTTCCAAAACCCAGATGATAAATTTAAAAGACTAACAAATTTCTATTATTTCTCAAATAGGTACTTTTTTGATTGATGTTCAGGAATGTTGCTGTACAAATTTGCAGTTATTTAAACCCAGATGACCAAAACCAACAAACAAAAAAAGTGAGACTTAATGAGACCATATGTGAAAAAATATTTAAAATTGTAAAGGCTAAAATTTTAAATCTTTTTTTAAATGCTGGAGAGCAAACCTATGTCCTTACACATGCTAAGTACACACTCTGCCACTGAGCTACATACTCAGCCTAAAATTTAACATATTTTAGACAATATTGTTGCTTCTAGAAATTGTTGCTTTTTATTTTACCCTGTTCTGGTATCACTCAAAAAGGAGAAGTGCCAAAATAGTTAGAGGCCACTGTCAAAGATCCCCTTTTAAACAATAAAATGAAACTGAAAAAGAGATAAAAACCATAACTTCTATTTTCATTGATTTTAAAAAATATTTTTAAGTTGTTGATGGACCTTTATTTAATTTTTTTTTATTTATATGCAGTACTGAGAATCAAACCCAATGCCTCACACATGCTAAGCAAGCATTCTACCACTGAGCCACAACCCCAGCCCTTCACTGATCTTTAATACTCACCTTTTTTAAAAGAAAAATGAATATGAATATTTTAGTCAGGCATCATTTCACCATTCATTAACCTAAACTTTAGATCTGTAATTTGGTCTAGCTTCCCAAAATATTCAGATGATACAGCTTTCAAATTTCTGATTATTTATATGGTATACAAAAAGAAGAGCTATGCAATTTTATATTCTCCAGGTGGACAGTTTATGAGAGGTTTGAAGGTAAAAAATACGAAGGTTATGTTTAAAAGGAGATTCTTTGCTATATATATTAATTTATGAATAAGATGAAAAAGCATTTCTGTTTCTTGCTTGTGATCATGTGTTCCAGGTAATGATAATCACAATGCAAAGGAGAAACCCTGTTCAGCTTCTGAAAACACATAAGTCATGCTCAAAAAAACAAAATCATTATATTCCAGGTAAGCAAAATTAACTCAGCAGTTTTTAAATATATCTGAAATACTATGCATGAAGTAAGAATACTTATTCAACACCAGTGCTTGCCCCCAATCACAAGCTTGTTACATTTTGAGTCTTTTCAATCTGTCATTGCTTTCTCTATGTGCTTATACTCTACCTACCTTGTAAGTCAAAGCATTATGCGATCTAATTTATTCTCAGAAAGGCCCTATCCTCTGCCAATATACTCTTCTGGAGGTTTTTATAGGATCAACAATAATCCTTAAAATCTTCTGGAGAATTTAAAAAACATCCAGATGGGAATCACACTCTGAGCTCCAAATAAAGACATGAAAATAAATTCTATCTCAGATATTAGAAAAAAAAGACAATGTGCAGGTTTTCTTTTCTTTTCAGAACTTAGAATGTTTATGGTATTTAAAGATTTTCATTTCCCCAAGTCAAAATAAAGGATGATTATTAGTCACTCAGTAATGGGACCAGAGCATAATCACAGATAGTCCTTTAAGAATTCCAGTTTACTGAGCTGCTTTTGAAGAAAAGCCACAAAATATCATAAATGGCATCATTAAATAAGACAGAAAATATGTCAATATGAAGTGTTGTGTGCAGTTTGAGTTGCAGAAACTTGAAAAACACAATTGGAACAATAGACATTAAATGGGAAGAGGCAGGAAAACTGAGATGTGTGGTTAGATTATGAGCTTTAGAGCTTCATTATAAAAGTGTGTGAGTGTGTAAATGGATCTATAAAAATATGGAAGGCAAATCTCAAGCTACTGTAGCAAAAAAGTTTATAGTACATGACAAAACTTCATACTTTCCAAGTTCAACCCCTCTATTATTTATTCTATAAAAAAGACTTCTATAAATACATACTAGCATACATACATATTTATTTGCATATGCAAATATATGTGTAAGTATTCATGTATATGTATATATGTTTATACTTATGTATACATGTTTTAAAAGTGTATATATAAGTGTGTGTGTGTGTGTTGGAGTGTGTGTGTGTGTGTGTGCGTGTGTGTGTTTCAACTCACTCTGACAAGTTAAGAAAAAATTAGGAAATGCAAAGCACATTATTGTACTTAAAAAAAAGAAATCCATTACCAAATGATGGTTGGCATTAGAGAATCAAGAAAAAGAAAAGGAAAGACTCTGATGTGCTTAAAAATTTCTGCACATCAACAATCTTATTTTGATAATGGCATTATTCATAGTATTCCCTCTTTCTAGAATGAGCCCCTGCTTCTTCTTTGAAACTCATTAGTTTCCCTTTTTTTCACACAATAATGCAAAGACACTGCAAAACACTACCTCTCTTGGGAAGATGTTCCCCAAAGACTGTGCTGCATGACTCTCTGCCCTGTGTCATAGTTCCCAGGACCAGCACACCTCATCAGAGCAGGGCTGACACCCAGTGCTGTGCCTGTTCCCCAACTCAGCACTGTGAGGATAACATCTTTGCATCTTCAGCACTATCTGGGCACACAACAGTCATTTAGTACATTTGTTGACTGACTGAATGAATGAATATGGGAGTGAATAAACAGAAGTGTGAATGATAAAATTCTTTAAAAAATACTCTTCTTTGTTCAGGAAAAAAAAAACATGAAACTAGTAGAACTCAGTGAATCATCTAAAAGGAAATGGAATGTTTCCATGTGGGATATTTCATCAAATAAATAAAATCTCTTGCTACAGGCTTTTGGATTCTGAAACTCTCTCTCTGGAAGAAACTTTAGCAGCTGTATAATTTTTTATTGATCTGAAGAACTATGAGATAAAGAGGAAAGAAGTAGCAAGTTCAGCATTTTAACTGCAAGAATTGTACCACAGATTAAAAAAAAATATCCACTGCTCTTATTTTACTCTCTCTCACTTTTTTCCTCAGGGTGGGAAATATGAATAAGTCCCCTAACAAATGGAATAAAAGTTACATAAGTTATGTAAATGCATGAAAGTACAAAAGGCCTTATCTATCACCTTCCTGGCATGCTTCCTTTTTAAATCCAATCCTTCTGGTTGCTTTCCCATGTTCTCCTTTGGCACTGAACTTTTTGTTGTCATTGCTGTTATCACTGTCACTCCATGATATCAAGCTCAAAGAAGATAAATATGGCCATCACTAAATCTCCCACTTCCAAAAGAATAGCCATCCAGATGAGGGATTTGTGTGTGTGTGTGTGTGTGTGTGTGTGTGTGTATGCAGTGCTTTCAATGATGTTGAATATAGACACCAAAACCAAAGAGAATAGAAGTCCACAAAAAAATCCAAAATGTATGCAAAGAAGCTCAGCTGTGGTTGCTAGAATATGTGCTGCAGCTAACAGATTAACCTTCATACAGAATCCTGACAACTCCAGGGTTGGCAGATGCAGAGATGCAAATATGAACTGAATATATATGCAAATTCCAGCCAAAGAATAGACTATCTTATGTGGGTCTTATATGTGCTTATGAGAAATAAGGATTTTTAAGCAGAAGATTTTTATGGGGTCTGTGTTAATTAGTCAGCTTTTCATCACTGTGACAAAATACCCAAGAAAGATAACTTAAAGTAGTAAAGGTTTTGGGGGGCTCATAGTTCCAGAGATTTCAGTCCATAGTCAGTCAGTTGTGCTGATATTAACCCTATGGTGAGGCAAAGCATCATGGCAGAAAGGGCACAATAGAGTAGAACTGCTCATCTCTTGGCAGCAGGGAAGTATGGAAGAAAGAAAGGTCCAGAGCCAAACTACACTCTTCAAAGGCACACCCCCAGTGACTCACCTCTTTCAACAAGGGCTCATCTCCTAAAGTTTTCACCCCCTCCCAACAGTACTATCAGTTTGGGATGATTCTGAAGCTACCTCTAAGCTCACAACACATGAGCCTTTGGGGGACATTCCAGATCCAAACTAAAGGCTCACAACATTTTTATTTCTTATGAAGATCAAAGATGAAGAAGAAACTACAATGACATGAAATTTATATCTAAATGCATCTTACTGCAGGTGTGTTCATCATGCCTGTACCTCTACTCTAGAGATCCCAACATTAACATTTCAGATACTAATAATCTTGATTATACCTACAAAAATGAAATGAGAATAGTATGAATAAAAGAGGTGTCTCTCTCTAGCTCCAGATGTACAGCCTCAGACTCTCACTTCCAGTACTGACGGGGCATCTCCATATTAATATCCCCCAAACACATCACACTCAATACATTAAAAAACGCCTGGTTTCCCCACTCCAATCATCCTTCTCTGTTTCTACTTCAGTAAATATTCAAAACCACCCTCCTATGTTCTCAGTTTCAATATCTTGAACTTCTCCTCTCTCTCATTTTTGATCTTGAAAAAAAATCTGATCTTCCCTAAAGTGTACTGCCATAAGTAAATCCCTAAACAATCTGAAAAAATAATCTCCTTGCCTCCACTGTGTGCAGTCTCCTACCTTTTCAACTAATGAAATTCTGTTTGTCTAGCCTCACCTATGTTCATGCCTATGTCCACCTTACTAGATTAGAGGGACTGTGCTTTTCACTCATAGTCTCTCTGTTCTAACACAGAATGAGCACTTAAAACATGTACATTGAATTGAGCCAAATTCAATATAAATAAAGAAATTTTCAAGCAATTAAAGCCTTCTCCAATTTATGGAAATAAATTATCTTCAAGATGGTATGTTAGGATGTAAAAAACAGAGGGAGATAAAAACATCAAAGAACCTTCAGTTTAGTCACTGAAGGAATCCAGAAACAAACTTGACTCAGAAAACCTAGTGTAGTTAGGGTTATTCCTTATTGGGAACCAACACTTTTCAAACATAATGCTCTATATACCACTTTTATCTTATTTCCTCTACACTGGCTGATTCAGCTTTGTATACTGACAAGCCCTTCTTATACAGATCCTAATCCAGATCACAGCGAATCTCAGAGTGATTTAAAGTTTTGAGGTAGCACAAAGGTTTTTTTGTCTGTTCGATTTGTATGTGGGGCGTTTTTTTGTTTGTTTGTTTGTTTGTTTTTTAGGATTCCTTCAAACTTTTAAGAAGCTATAGTGTTGTCATTGTTTTGTCATTTGGTTTTTTAAGTTTTGTTTTTTTTTTAAGTTTAGTTTTACTAAATTCTTAGGTTCAGGAATTTCCTTTTATGTTGATACCCCTACAATACTTTTATATTAGATTATAAATTTTCTGAACCCCCTTTTATTTTATAGCCAAATGTTCAGATGGACTCCATTTTGCTAATAAAATGTAAAAAGTAGAGGATGAAAATTGTGTTTAGTCAATCATTTGGGCTACTTAAGCAAATAAAACTACAATAAGGAGAAATATTTACAAATGACTAGAGTTGTAAAAAATATCACAAGACTTTGATTCTATAATGATAATTATCTTCATATGGGTAAGATATATATATGTATATATATATGTAAGATATATATATGATGTATACATGTAATACATGTATATATATGTATATATGTATATATGTATATATATGTGTATATATATGTATATATATATTTATATATATATAAAATGTGTGCATTTGACAAAAAATTATAGAGGACTCCTTAAATATAAAGCATAATGGCAGAAGAAAATGTAATAAAACATGGTATTATCCTCAGAGAGAATATATTTCTCTACCAAATGTTTTCCTTTTCACAAGCAAGCTTTATATGGAATATCTTAAATTTTCTTTTAAAAATGTAATCTAATAGATTAGTGCAATATAATGAAGATATTATGTTTTCAGAACTCTGAAGCTAGAGATCTAATGGTAATAGAGACCTCTATCTTCCAGGATGAGAAGATTGCCAAGTTCCCTTCCCCCTAAATTCTATGATTTGGTGCATACTGAAACCTCTAAGCAGATGTGTCATGAAGACGATGCCAGAAGCCTTTTGAAGTTGTATGAAGAAGCAGTACTACTCGAAGATGCAAGGCAAAAGTGGTCTTTCCTGATAGCTGACACATTCATGAACATTGATATTTTTAACTTTGCTTTGTGAAAGCACCTTTCATGGCAAACATATTAAAATGTAGAGTATCTTCCATATTGTAATTCTAATACTTCAATACTACAGATAAATTGCTTCTTGCTCAAACTGTCCAGGCCAATTCTCAAAATCACATTTATAACAAAGAACTAAATTCTAGATCAAAACTAAATTCCATAATTTTAAATTCCTCAATATAAAAGAATACAAAATATTTCAATTAAAATATATATTTCCTCTGGGTTTGATCCCCAGCACCATAAAAATAAATACATACAAACATACATAAAATACATTTTACAAAGTTTTACAAAAGCCCATTGATATTCAATTAAATATATATTAATTTTAGTAGATTACTAAGTCAATTGTGTAGTGCTGATATTTGAGAAGAATTTGGAAGAAATAGGACAAAGTATTTGACATTAAATATAATGAATATTTTTGTATATTTAAAGTTAGGCACAAAATTTATTTAAGATACTAAGTAATTATGTCTAGCCATCAAAGAATAGTCGAAGACATTTTTTAGTCAGTGATCAGATATTCACAGTGCAAAGGAAATCTGCTGCTATTGATAATCTGCTGCTATTGATATAGAGAGTAAATACCTTAGGTAGCCCGGTTGTCCCAGACGTGTAAAGAATATACAGTGGATGTTCCGAAAGAACAGGAACACAGTCATGTGATTGGGCTTTCGCCATTTCTTCCTCCCAATCAAGATCTCGACCTGGCACCAAAGGAACCTTCTCCTACACAGCAAAAATATAAAAATACACACTATAAAAAGGAGATTAAATCAAAGGAACAGAGAGTAATTACGTCTATAGGAATGTGAACATCTGACTGAAAATTTACTGCTATGCAGCACTGCACACTGAATTTTTAAATTAAAAAACCTCAAGGTTGTTAGTTAAGATAAATGTTTATTTTTTAAAAATCCCAATGGTTTGATGTTGGCTTCAAAAGAACTGACACAAAGAACATATTTTACTCAACTCTAGGGATACCCTTAAGAAACTCAATCTAAGGCAGTTACGTTTTCATCAACACTCAGAGCTGAATTAACTCAGAGGTACATGTTTCCATAGATTATGTACATTAACAGCTTATAAACTAAGTTCTTATTTTTTGAATCCTATTTCTTTTACTTTGGAAGTTCTGTCTCCACAATGAAATGTCAAATAACCCATTAAAACTTTTCTTTATAAAGGGCATTTAGGAGCAATATTGGGACCACTTTTCCAAATGAGGGCATGTCAAATGATCTTCAGGGGTGGTGAAGAATTCTACTTTTGCAAGAACAAAAATTAAATATTAAAATTAATGAGTGTATGTGACATATCTAAAAGACTACCCAAGTTTTCTTCTTCCTAGGTCATTAATTGATGTAGAAATTCTCTCCCTCCCTCTCTTCCTTCCTTCCTTCCAACCAGATTCTTTATTGTAAACTTTGTGATAATAGAACCAAGGGTTAAACAGATACAATTTTAAATCAATAAAGAGACCTCTTTGAAAACAGTGGGCATAAAATGGCCAAAGAGATAAAGAGTAAGGAAGTAATATATGGAAAAGTTACTGTAATGAAGAGCTATCTACGTAGAGTTAATACCTAGTAGGTATCTTGTTATTTTCTAAAACATTAACTTGAGTTCAAGATCACATATCAGGAAGATCAATTGATCAATCAAATCAATTGATCACATATCAATTACAAATTGATGAGCATGGTAGGCACAAACAAGGCACAAATAAGTTATACATTCCTTAGTAAACTCAGTGGGATTCACCAACTGGAGATGTCTACAACCATTTACTTCATCAAGGCGATTACTAAGCTAAGCCAAAGGACCCTGAGATTCTTGGAATGGAAAGGCAAGAAGACACTCCTGTTTTATAGGCTTCTTCATATATTAATCAGGACTATAAAATCTGGTCATATGTTAAAGTAGGTACATCTATAAATTAATGTTTTAATATAACATTACAAATACAATGCCTGTATGAATAAAACTATGTATAAATAATCTGAATTGATTCTACATGAAGGTGATATTTCAGTTCCACTTGGCTTCCCTGGCCCCACTCTGATCGGCACTAGCTGGTGCCATTTAGATAAACAAAAACAGCTAACTATGAGCAAATCATGTTTTCATATGTCTTTATGCATCACATAAAAACTAGTAATTTCAAATTATGAAACCTTTGACATCACAATTACACACCTATAAAAATCATCACACTGAAAAATGAAAAATGTGAATTGAGTGATCACAGAAATGATTACAAATACATGATTTTTATAGGCCACTAATGAAAGGAGGGTTCAAATGAATGGTTGTTCTAAAGGCTAAGAAATAGAGGCACTAGTGAAAGATATGACAAAATGAAAAGAGAGAAAAATCAATATTTATCTTTTACAAAGAAGCATTTACTTCTACAGACATGACTTTCCTAGTTGTTATAATTCCTAAAAGGCAGTACTGGAAGAGCATCAGGAGTGTCTGATGTGATATTCCTTTGATTATGTCATGCTTGCCTGAGGCTCAGGAGTAGCGGCCAAGTTTTTTACCTCCTCTGGCAAAAATGCAATCCTGGTTAATGAGATGCAACGCCCAGGCTCATAATTTGTATCTCTCTAAACTTGAAGCAAAGCAAATCCACTGGGTTTAATTACTGCCTGAACAGTAGGTCTCATATACAGAACAAGAGACCTTCAAAGCCCTTGTCCATGTTACAGTAGAGGAAAGGGTCTGGAGAAAAAGGGAGAGAGAGAGAAAAATGCTAGCATGAGGGATGAATAGACATAGAGCACATTTCTATTTAAGAGGAAAGAGAAGAGACTTGTATTTAAAAAATAAATCTGAGTAGAGAACTCACACACAGAGTGTGAATTCACAGATATGATATGTACATAAAATGTGTGTGTGAATTCACAGATAAGATATGCACATACAATGTGTTTATATGCGTAAAAGAAATAACATACATCTTGCTCCAAAGTCACTAAACCAGAGTTCAAATCTGGCTACACCACTTACTAAGTGGACTTTAATTGCCTCATGATTCAGTTTCCTAAAATGGGACCAGTAATCAGATCTACTAGTTTATTCATTTTTGAGAATCAAATAAGAGAAAGCATTTGAAAGTTGTTAGCATTGGGTCCTGCCCATCATAAGTTCTTCACAAATCCTCTGTGAATTCACACTCTCTGTGTGTGAATAGCACCATACGTCATGTAAACACATTTTTGTGTGTGTTTCTGTCGTTTCTTGAACCTCCCTTTACCCAAAGCTTTCTTCATTGCCACTTTGAATTTCTTGATTTAAACAGTAACAAAGTCTTTTGAAAAAATAGCTTGTGGTCCTCTGAAAGAAATTTAAATTCTTCCCCAAGACAGTAAGAACATTAAAATCATCGAGTGCAGCAGTTCATGAACCACAGACTACTAAAACTTTACTCAGGAATTTAATGTGGCAAGGGGAATTGCTAGGTGATAATCAAAATGACACAGTCCTAACATTCTTTGTTCTCATACCTTGTCATTTAAGTATTTTCTATAGATAACCTCTCAAGAGCTCCACAAAATTGTACATGATTCTTTGTACCCTTGGAATTTCTCCTCTACAAAAATGTTTTAATCTGCTAAGAACCCAACTTGGCCCCAGCACAAATAGCTGGAGATTTACTTTGGATGTAAAGATAAGGAGATCATCAGGTCAAAGTTACTGGGAATGTATTATAAAATGGATTCATTGTTATATTACAGTATTTTTCTTCCTTCATCTATCACAGAATTTACCTGTTTAGAATATTCATGCTTTATTTTCCTGAGCATAGTTTTATATCAGGTCTAAATGCTTGCCTTAATTTTTTTAAAAAAATATTTTGCATGCAAATTAATCACACCGTTCCAGTAGGCAGCACAGTGGAGGGATAAAGCACACAGTCAGGGAGCCAGTGTCCAAATCATGACTCTGGCCCTTACTAATCAAGCAAGGTAATTGTCTCTATGTCCTCTGAGTCCTCCTTTAAAACAGAAATCACGGTATCATCTAACTCATAGTGTTACTGGAAATATTTTTTAAATTATCTACTAGAAGAATATCTTAAAAATCAAATGATAAGTAGGTAGGTAGGTTTTGTTAGCATTTATATTATAAAATTTAGAGAAATGATGCCACAATAGCACAATGCATAGAATCTAATCCATTAATATCACAAGTATTTCTTTGTTTCAACCTTTTATTTTAACCTAGTTTTTCATAAAAATCAGTATTTTTTAGATCTTTTCCCCCCAGAAATAGCAACCACATTGAGTGTGGTATATATATATATACACACATATATATGCATACATATGCATATATATATACATATATACATATATATACATATATACATATATACATATGAGTGTGTATATATATACA
>JAJEJO010005018.1:427907-510587 GCA_020662805.1 Glaucomys volans | reverse complement strand
ATATATATATATACATATATATATATATACACACACACACTCATATGTATATATGTATATATATATACACTCAATGTGGTTGCTATTTATATATATATAATGATATATATGCATAATATATATAATGTGGTTGCTATATATATATACATTGAGAATATATATATTATTTATATATATACATATATATATATGTATATATATAATCACTTGATCCTAGAAGTTTATGGATCAAGTGTCTCTTTCAAATGGTCAAAACCAGAATCATCCTTAACACAGTAACAAAACAGGAACCAAGTGAAACATTCAAATTACCATATTTGGGCGATTATAAATGAGAACTCTGTCTGGTGTATGTTGACCCATTCTTAGTGCTGCTTCTAGAAGAGGTATGTACTCTACCTTCCTTCCAGGTTCAATGCCAAATGATGCTGTAACAACCACCTTGGGCTAAAATCAAAAAGAACAGGAATAAGAATCAAGAAAGCTTTAACAATCCCAATTAAAGTAATCACAATATTTCACGGGGCAGATTGGCAGTTTTAACATTTCCAAGGAAATATTTGAATGATTCTGGTCTCTGTTGAATAAATGACCTGAAAACCAATATACCCTTTTTTAAATGTTATAGACCTAATCCCACATAAATCTCACTTACCTGTTGAAAATTACACATGTGGTGTTGCTTCGGGCTCATAAAAAACAAGCTGTACAAAATAGCTTCTAAGGAATCCATTATGCCATGTGTATGTGCCATGATTCACTGAAATGTAAAGCTTGGAGACTCTTGGTTGCATGTGCATGCTCACATACACGCACACACACTCATAAAAGCTGGTTTTGGGGGAGGTTTTAGCATTTCTGAGCTGGAGAGCACCAGCCCAACTGTAATCAGAAAGCATTTCTAAGGCTTTCTATATGAACATCTCTTCCATGTGCCTAGAGACCACAGAAGGACAGGATCTGACTCTCCAATAATCTTTTTACAATTTTCGTTCTCATTCTAAAGACAAATTCATATTCACAAAATATTTGTAATTTTAATTTTATATATTTTTTTTCACGAAAGAACTTCCAAGTGATTTAAATGTCAAGCTCCACAAAGCTTGGACATGCCCCTATCAATAAGATACCCTCCAAATTCTTCTTTACCTGACAATTTGCCAGTCATTTTTTGAGACATGCAGGTGTAGCCAAAGTGTCCCTGGTAGCAACTGCAGTTGGGTTAATCTCCTTTCCTTGGTATGTGCTGGGCATGACTCACATAGTCAATGTGTTCTTTAATCTCCAATACTGCATAATAAGTAGTCCAAGGCCAAGTTTGGATGTCATTCATCTCCTATGCCTGTATAGGGCCTGGCATACCATAAACTCTCAATAAAATTTGTAAAATTGAATGAAAATTCTCATTAATTTGCAGAAACAAACATGTTTTCATTCTTTTAAATGAATTGCTTCTTCACCAAAAACTCCAAAGCAAAGGAAACATATAATAAATGATTCAGGAGACAGCTAATCATTTCATGGTATTGCATCTATTCTTGAATTCTGATTTCTGGTTACAATACATTTCATCTAGGGAAAGTTCATACTGTGCTAAATATATGCATATCTAGTGTTCTTTGCTTTTTTGAATATCATTTAATATTCATGGGACTGAGGCTCTGTGCAGTTAAAAGCTTGCCCCCAGGTTACAAGTGGTGGAGACAGAAATCGGGCAAGTTCTGTATGATTGCACAACCTTTCTCTTTCCACTATAGCAAGTTGACTTTAAAAAAAAAAAAAAAAACAAAGGAAAAAAGGAAAGAAAATAAAAATAAGTCTTATTTCCTTTTATTGGATTTTTAAAGGTAGATATTTGAATATAATTCCTTTTTTTTTTTTTCTGGTGGTGCTGGGATTGAACCCAGGGCCTTGTGCTTGCCTCGCAAGCACTCTATCAGCTGATAGAGTGATAATCTATCACTGGGATAGATTTGGATATAATCCCAGCCCAAATTCATATTTTACTATCTGCAATACTTATAAAAATAGTTCTAGTTAACGTTCCATAAAATTAGGACGCTGTATAAATGAAATTAAGCCACATATCAAATTAAGAACATACATAGAATACATCAGAACTTGAATAATTTAATAAAGTCAAAATTAGACTATTCTTCTGGAAAAATAAGCCCTTTCACATTTATATTAACAACTTTTATTAGAGGTTTTATTGGGTCTAGACTGACATGTTAGAATACATCGTTTTCGTCTTTGTTAAAAAAAAATTTTTCTTTAGCCTATTTGTTTGAAAATCAGGTCATAAAGATCACAGATTTCAAATATTAGTTTTGTCTAGATATCTCATATGTGTGTCTCTATCTCCATCATCTCTCTTTAAATTTGACTCGCCTGGTAGCTTTGCCCATAGGAGTAAGCATGTATTGCCTCAATTCCTTAACAAGATTGTACATGTGTGTGTGATGAATGAAAACTCCTTCTATACAGCATTAGTTAAGTCCTTATTTATATACACATTTATAAATGTGTACATATATATATATATTTCAATTCCCTCATATCTTATTAAGATGCTTTTAGAAGAAAATAACATATCCTTTGTCTAACTAGTGTTTAGCATTTCTGCAGCTAAAAGCCTGGAGCCTATAGCCTCCTCAGAGATGTCACCAACTTCCCATGGATTTGCAGGTCAGTGATGGATTGATCAACCCCCCTACGTTTCTTTCACAAGCAATAAGTCAACATGTTAAAAATGAGAACTGAGGTAGTGAGTCCACAAAATAACTTTCTAGTTCTGGTACCTGATTTATTAGCAGATGAAGTAAGCTAGAAAAAGTGTCACTTTAGGACCTTGAATGCAAACTAGTTCCCTAAAAATATCTTGTCTTGGGTGTCTGAAACTCTAAAGGCCAGCCATCTCTTAACTCCTACAAGGATTTTCCTTCCTCAATCTTGCCACTGGCATTTTCTCCTTACTATTTCCCATTTCTTCACAAGCAGAGGGTCTCACTAAGGCCTCCAGCCTCTCCCCTCACTGGTGCAATACTGCAAAGCTTGTTTCCTCTTAACATTGCTTAGAACATGACACTTGCCTGCTCAAAAACTTTCAGTGGTTTGTTTACAGGTCAGACAAAACCAGCCTTGGCAAGTTCACATTTCTCTTTTCTCTGTCATGCCAGTCTACCTGTTTCCTCCCAAATGATTTTACTTTTTCCTGCCACTAATGCTTGATTCATACTCTTTCCCCTGCATTTGGATCCCACTACATCATTCTCTTCCAGCTGAATCTCAGCCAGGACCTAATTTAAATCTCACATTTTTTCACAGAACCCTCTTCAGCCACCAAAACCAAAAGAAATGTCTCTTCCTCTAAATTAGACGTCTGCAAACTATTTCTGTCAAGCTTTATCAGAACACAGACATGCCTGTTGTGGATACGTTGCCTGAGTCTGCATGTGTGATACAGCAGCAGAGCTGAGAGCCTGCAATAGACATCAGGTAGTGCACACAGCCTCAAATACTCACTCTCTGGTCACTTACAGGGAAATGTTCACTCACCCTGCTAAACTCATACAACAACAATAACATTTTTAAGTGAACACTAACTACCTCTCAGACTCTGTGCTGTTTTAAATACACTATCTGAAGAATATTTCACAACCAATTTATGAAATTTTTTATCTTAGTATCCCATTCAAACATGTTGACCTATCCCTCTCAGCCCTTCATCTTTGGGTCATTACCCCATTCCTAGAAGTATATAGATTTTAAAAATAATTAGGTGTCCATGTATTTGAGAACTATTATTTATTATGCATTTCCAAGGTCAGTGTCAAGCACATGAAGGGAACCTAATAAATAAGTGTTGAATAAATAAATTAATAATTATTTTTATTATATGTCTTATACACCCCAACATATGACAAGATAACTTGAAAAGCATATACCCTATTTTATAGTGTATATTTCTCAAAGCACTTGGCACACAGAACTTACTCAAAAAAGAATGTATGATTAACAGACAAATGCCAAGGAAAAGCAAATTTTAAGTACCCCATTTGAAAAGAAGATCAAAAGAAGTAAGAATATTCTTGGATGATTCATCCACAGGTAAATATGACTATAATATATATAGCCACAACCCAGTTTCCCCAAAGAAAGCACTTACTTTTGCATGATCAATGCGACTGCTTAATTCTTTGGATGCAAATCCCCCGAATATGAGACTATGGATGGCTCCTATCCTTGCGCATGCCAGCATAGTATACATTGCTTGTGGTATCATGGGCATGTAGATGACGACAGTGTCTCCTTTTTTTATTCCACACTTAACCAAAACACCAGCCAGCTTAGAGACCTGTTATAAAATCAAGAGATCAGCAAAGTTTTCTGTATCATTTCAATAAATTTGTAGGTTAAGGCAGGAATATTGAAATTGATCATTCCCCTGGTAGTGGATTTAAAAAGGTGAGAAACATGTATTTGGTGATGAGGATGATAATGCTTTAGAGGGTGACAATAATAACAGATATCTGCATCATAACTGATTATAAATTGATCTACCTTTATTATGTCATATGAACATTACGGCTTACATTTGCTCAATCCTAGGACATATTTTCTGAGCAACTGTTATGTGGCAGACATAATGTTTAGATTTGGGAATGTGACCCTGAAAAAGAAAGTCACAGGTTTGTCCCTATGGAGCTTATATTCTCAAAAGTGATCTGTCAAGTGAAAAAGAAAAAAACAATTATAAATTTAGATGCAATTTAGGTTAACTGTTGAAAGAAACAAGTAGGTATTAAGAAAGAAAGCACTTCCACACACTCATAAGGCAAATAAGATAGACTCTACTATATTGCAATTCCTATTTAGAAAATAAGGTAATTAAATCTAGGAACTAATAAATTGTTAACCTATGTTCAGAAAAGTAGTAAATGGTGTATCTAGAATTACTGACATCATATTCTTTACTCTTTCTACTGCCTCAAGCCAATCACTTTTTCTTTATAGTTTTTATATGAATTATTTATGTAATACAATTTCCTTTTGGACCAAACACATGCACTTCTTTTTACATTTTATTTATTTTTTGTTAACAAACAAAGTCTTTTTCTTCTTAATATATTATTTTGCAATTTCTGATAATAAAGGCAAAATAGATCATAAGCTCACAAATGCTATAATTTGTTGCAAGAAATCTTTCCACAGGTAATTAGAACAGGCTGTGCAAGATATGACGAACCTAAGTAGTTCAATATGCTTTCATTTAAACAATATTCCACTTAAAAAAACACAATGATTCCTGGAATATAAGAAGTTCTCTCTTTCTCTCTTCCCTTGTCTTCCTCAGCACTGTTGATTTATCATTAAATAAAACAAGACAAAGATCCCCAACTTTGGGGTACTTACATCTTAGCAAATGGACTACTTACTTATAAAAAACCAAACATGATAAATACATTATATATATTAAAAGCTATGAGGGGAGGAGAACATCAGAGTAAAAGGGGTTGAGAGTGCTGGATGGGGGGGTGGATGCCATTGTCAATGGGACAAATGAAGGAAGACTTCAGCAAGAGAGTAACTCTGCAGCAAAGATATTCAGAGGGTCCAGAATAAATGGATCTCAATGGATCTACATTTTTTGTTAACAAACATACGAAGTCTTTTTCTTATTAACATGTGGGGATTAAAAGCATTGGGCATTAAAGGCAGTAGGAATGAAACAGAAAGAATAAAAGGGAAGGGAAATCACAGGAGACTCAAGGAACAGCACAGAGACCCAAGGCAGGAGCAGAAACAAGTGAGAAGACAGTTGTGGATCAAGCAGAGAGCTCAAGGGCTCCAGGAGCCCAGGAGGCAAATGGAAGGACGCTGGCCTGCCTTTGAATGTGACTGTCAAACATAATGAATAGAGAACACTTGAGAGAAGGAATTGGGTCCACTTGGCTATTTGTGGTTTCTTTCATTTCAGTCAACTTCTCCCACTTTCTGAAGAAGTTCAGAGAATTCTGAATCCTGACCACTTTTCCTCTCTTACACACTGTCTTTGTGTAGATGGGGGAAGATGTGGTCCAGGTTAAGGGTTCTGGTGAGAGAGAGAAAGTAAAAAAACATCTCACTGATTTATTCTTCCCTATACTGCAAACTCTTATATTTGAGTGCTAAGTTTTAAGAACTTCAAAATGCCCATCAAAAAGTTACAAGAAAAGTATGCCAAAGAAATATAAATTATGAACAAATCTATATGGTGCTCAAGAACCAAGATAAATGCTGGGAAATTATAGCCAAATGTTCCAGTGTATTTTCCTTGCACAAAGTGACCAGGCTCTGTGATGAGGTTGGTGAGCACCCGTTTAAGGTAGGAATCTAAGAGAAACAAAGGAAAAGAGTTTGCTTATTCACGGCTATAATTCCAACACTCTGAATAGTGCTTGTTGTTGAATAAAAATAATCCTCAACCAAGACCTAGCTTTATATTTCAGTCTCATTTCCCAATGGTGAATGATCTGGAAAATGCTCACAGGTATTCTGTGTTTTGAAAGAAATGAGATCAAGAAATTTAAGACCCGCTTTTGAAACTTGTTGTCAAACTCATAGGTCGTAGGACAAATACGGCTTCAAGATCTGTTCAAGCTGGGGCCACATCATATGTTTTAAATAACAAACTGACATATCAAATTTAGTAGGTCTCATATGCACTGTGGTTCAGAGATGGTTAGAGAGTGTCCCTTAGGTTCATGTGCTGGAAGCTTGGTCCCCAGGGTGGGAATATGGAGAAGTGATGAAACTGTCAAAAGGTAATAAAGTTGTTGCGGGCATCACCCTTGGAAGAGAGCAATGTGGTTCTAAAGGGACTCTAGTTAGTTCCTGCAAAAGCAGGTTACTATAAAAAGAATATGCATGGACTCTGAATCTCTCTTGCTTCTTCTCTGTCCATGGGCTCTCTCCTCACACATATTCTTGCCATGATACCACCCACCATGTTGTGCTATATCAAGAAGGCCCTCAAGAGAACCAACCATGCTAGTGCCATACTCTTAAACCTCCAAACTTTGAGCTAAATAAGCCCTTAATATGTGTAAAGTACCCAGCCTCAGATATTTCGTGATAGTAACACAAAACAGGCTGATAAACCAACCTAGATTAACAGGTTCTCTTGAAAAATTGGAAGGTCTAGTACCACAGGCCAATGTTCTAAAATGACAAATAATCATTTGAATCTGATACCAGCTGAGCATTTTCCATAAAACTACCATTCATAGGATCATTAATCATAGAGAACTTCCATTTGCTTTCTAGTCAAAATTTGAAATCTATTCTCCTACCTCCTCTATATGTATATTTTATGTTGTATGCTACACCATATCTCCATAACTGTAGAGAAAGCGTAATACACACCAACAATTGATTTTTCTCTCAATTGATTTTTCTTCCATTTACATTATTTGCTTAACCCCTCTAGGCATATGAATTGTCAACCAGCACCCTGAAAACAACTTTGTCAAATTAGGCTGCACCAGTTCTTTGAGACCACTAGATGGAGTCAATTTTTCCTTACTTCTTAGAGCTACTCTTCAATATTCCAAACAAGATAACTACATCAGAGTTAGTCTAACAACAAAAGTTTTACATGACCAATATGCATATTTCCTTTCTAGGAGTTGCCAGAGCTAAATTTCACTCTGATAAAATTTTCCAATGTAACTCGTAAATTTAGATAGAAAGGTTGATATGTAGATAGATAATATGTGTGAGAAAATTATAGGAAATATAGGAAAATACAATTCTGGTGAGACATTTAATAAATAGAAAAGACAAGGACTTAATTCATACCAAGAACAAGTAAATAGATGTTAATTTAATATATATATACATATATATATATATTTGAAAATACTTCATGTAAAAACTTCACTTGTTAATATTAAATCTAGAATTTGCTTATATGGGAGCTCAGAACAGAAATTTAATAGTTGTGCTCATCAGCTTTCCTTCATTTTGACAAAATACCTGAGATAAACAACTTGAGGGAGAAAGGATTTATTTTGACTCATGGCTTCAGGGGTTTCAGTTCATGGTCATTTTGCTCCATTGTTTCTGGGCCAGAGCAATGAAGAATAACATGGCAGGAAGTGTGTGGTAGAGCAAAGCTGCTCTCCTCATGACAGCCAGGGGATTGCAGGAGAGATAAACAGGAGACAAGATATACCTTCAAGGCCATGGCCCCAGGGACCTACTTCCTCCAACTAGGAGGCTCCGCCTCCTACAGTCTTTACCACCTTCCAATTACACCATCAGCTGGGTACCAAGCCTTCAATACATGAACCTTCTTAAAGGGACATTCCAGAACCCAACTAAACAATAGTTTTTGGTTTTGTTTTTGTTTTCTAAGATGCAAAAGAAATCATTCAGAATGTGAGTAACCAACCCTGAGCAATAAGATGAAAAAACTGGAGTCCCAGTCACTTAAGAATTTATAATAACCAATTAAAGTTCTGTTGAAGCTTCAACAAAAAGGACATTTAATGAGTGCTAGACCAGAGTTCAAGGTTGTCAAATTTTTATCAATTTTAGTTGGGAAATTATCAAAGAGAAGAAAAATATACATTATTTTTACCTAATGACATATTCTTTCCTGCCATGGATGTTAGAATATAGATTTGCAATTTCTATTATCCGAAGGGAAATATTTTAATCTATATATTTTCAACTGAAGGTAAAACTAAATCATAGGCCATTCACCCAATCCATACTCACTTTTGCATCTTCTTATAAATATGTCTTAATATATCAAAAATGTGATAGCTTTACATGAGGCACAGCCCTTTAAAATCTACTTTCAATCTGCCATTGAGGGCAATACAAATATCATGTACCCAATATGGGGACATTACATTGTTAGTCTGTGGATAACTGTGCTGTAAAGGAAGCCTGAAGAAAGAAAATGAATGTACATATTTACTTAGTTACAATGGTGTTCCATTCTTCCCACTAGAAATTGTATGAATTACTCACTGTTTTGGTACTAATTTAAAGTTGTTTTATTATGCAAGTATTCAATCATTGATTCAACTTTCATAGTGTCTGCTGTGTGTTCTATACTAAGGTAATGTCTGCAGATACAAAAATAAGGAAGATGTGATTGGTCTTTAAACCAAAGAAATAAAGGGTTGAGGAGGGAAAATTACATAAATAAATAATGGACCTCATAGAAATAGAGCAAGCAATCATGAAATTCATTTGGAGGAATAAGAGACCCAGAATAGCTAAAGCAATTCTTAGCAAGAAGAGTGAAGCAGGAGGTCTCACAATACCAGACTTTCAACTATACTACAAAGCAATAGTAACAAAAAAGGCATGGTATTGGCACCAAAATAGACAGGTAGATCAATGGTACAGAATAGAGGACACAGAGACAAACCCACAAAAATACAGTTTTCTCATACTAGACAAAGGTGCCAAAAACATACAATGGAGAAAAGATAGCCTCTTCAACAAATGGTGCTGGGAAAACTGGAAATCCATATGCAGCAAAATGAAACTAAACCCCTATCTCTCACCCTGCACAAAACTCAACTCAAAATGGATCAAGGATCTAGGAATTAGACCAGAGATCCTGCACCTAATAGAAGAAAAAGTAGGTCCAAATCTTCATCATGTCAGCTTAGGATGAGACTTCCTTACCACAATTCCCAAAGCACAAGAAATAAAAGCAGGAATCAATAATTGGAATAGATTCAAACTGAAAAGCTTTTTCTTAGCAAAGTAAACAATCAGCAAAGTGAAGAGAGAGCGTACAGAGTGGGAGAAAATCTTTGTCACACTAATCTCCAGAATATATAAAGAACTCAAAAAACTTTATGACAAGAACACAAATAACCCATCAATAAACGGGCTAAGGAAATGAGCAGACACTTCACAGAAGAGGCTCTACAAGCAATCAACAGATATAAGAAAAAATGTTCAACATCTCTAGTAATAAGAGAAATGCAAATCAAAACTACCCTAAGATATCATCTCATCCCAATTAGAATGTCTATTATCAAGAATACAAGCAACAATAGGTGTTGGCAAGGATGTGGCAATAGGTGTTGGCAAGGATACATTGCTGGTGGGGTTGCAAATTGGTGCAGCCACTCTGGAAAGCAGTGTGGAATTTCCTTAGAACACTCAGAATGGAACCACCATTTTGACCCAACTATCCCACTCCTTGGCCTATACCCAAAGGACTTAAAATCAGCATATACAGTGATGCAGTCACATCAATGTTTATAGCAGCTCAATTTACTATAGCTAGATTGTGGAAACAACCTAGATGCCCTTCAATAGATGACTGGATAAAGAAACTGTGGTATATATACACAATGGAATATTATTCAACCATAAAGAATAATAAAATTATGACCTTTGCAGGTGAATGGATGGAATTGGAGAAAATCATGTTAAGTGTAATAAGCCAATCCCAAAAACCAAAGGCTGAATGATTTCTCTTATAAGTGGTTGATGACACATAGCGGGGGTGGGGAGAGGCACGGGAAGAATGGAGAAGGGATAGATTGTATAGAGGAAAATGATGGGTGGGTAGGGGACACTCAGAAGGAAAGAGAATGAGACAACAATCTATACCCTAGATTTATGTATAAATATGCAAATTGTATGATTCTACTTTGTATACAACCAGAAAAATGATAGTTGTACTCCAGCTGTGTACAATGAACTAAAATTTAAAAAAAAAAGAAAATGCAACTATAGAAATTTGTACAATATAGAGTGATACACATATATTTGATTTTATATAGCATATTTCATTAGATACAAGTAAAACCTTTAAATTTGAGAATTATAAAGCAAATACATTGCTTTAGATAATTATTTAATAAAAATTTTATGAATTAATTCTGCAAGTGTTTCATTCAAAAGCAGTCTGCACATTAGTATTTCATAACCAAATGCCATGGCACAAACATAATTAGTTAAACTTGACCAAAGGTGATGTTCTATTTACATGCTTCACAAATAGCCAAGTGTGTCCATCTAAAAGAACTCATGCTTATAGGAAAAGAGAAAGGATATCCAAATTTTAGTAAAAAGTCAGCAATCATGAGCAACCTTAGCACAAAGGCAACTAAAGCTGCATGAAAGAGAAGACAAGGAATATACACTGGAAGCCCTGATCTGATCAATGACAAAAATGTAACTAATTTAGAAAACAATATCTGAGGAAACAGCTTACTAATATTGGGAATAAAGGACCTGTTCTTGAGAATATGTATAATTTACCATAGAAAGAGATTGAAATATATTTTAATTTCAAACACAGGTTAATTGTGCATTTATTCACACACACACACACACACTCACACACACACACTTTTTTTGTTTTACTTGCACCCCCCAAGAAAAATTAATCAATACAATCCCAGTGACTATGAATAAGTTTTCCTTTAGGCCATCTGCCAACTAGGTATCCAGGTAAATATCTGTGAAAAGAATCAACTTTTCTAAAATCTGCTCTGAAACTATATTAAAACTACCTTTTTTGACAGAAAATCTTTCAGGCATACAAATATTTTCATACCAGATAAGAAGCTTCTAGGAAAGTAGTTTTTAATGACAATGGCAAATTATTAAACCCAACAGTGAAATAATTTTTATTTAAACATAATAGTCTAAAGTACTAAGTCAATTTAATTGTGAGATAGGCTTCCTAATAGCAGGAAAGAAGAGGTCATGTTATTAAAAGAAGATAAATCTTCGCAGAAGATAAAACTATACCGTTTATGTTCAAAAGTAAAGCACATTACTTATCCAAGCCAGGGAACTATATAAATATATTAAAAATATAACCATATAAATGTATTTAAGAAGGGCATTCTACTAAATTTTAGAAAAAAATTATAAAATATTATAATTTGGAAAACAATTATCTGACGGTAGTCTAGAAAGCATTTACTAGCATTTTTCTTCTTGTTGAATAATTTTCTCCTAATGACAGACTAAATACCATTACTTAAAATAATCATTTTTCTCATTATCATTTTCTTCACATGTAGTTTCAATCAATATTGGGCCATTTTCAGACTATGTGTTCACAACCAAAGTGAAATGGAGAATTATTTAATTCATTTAGTTCAAGCTTGAAATAACTGCAATTTCAATAATCTGTGTGCTTTCAAGTCTAATGTGATTTTCAAACTGTATTTCACAGAAAATTAATTCAATCCTATATTTCTCTATGCATATGTGCTTCATTTCCTTAATATTCATATGCTGAAATTTACAAGTATAACGAAATTTCTCAAACCTTGAAAAGAACACCTTGTAAATATTAAAACAGTGCTAGCATGTAATAGACCATTGTTGACAGGGAAAATAATCTACATCATGGAAAAGTCCAAGGCCTAAAGAATAGAAAATAAAATTGACTACTATCATTAACACACACCATGATTACACTGAATATAAAAAAATAAAAGTAGACAGACCAAGAATAAAGTGTTGCCCCCACTTTTTTTTACCACTTTAACATCTCTCCACACCAGGTATTAATAATTCAGTAATTATGACTCCCTCCTGCTTTTACTCACTTGACAGTTTCTGCCAAATGCCCTACTCCTTATGGCAGGTGCCCTTTGACTGAGAACTAAAGATAGTTCAGAATGGATATAAGCAAAATTCAGCATGAGAGGGATGTGAGATGGGTTTACACATTAGAAAGAGAATCAATATCAGATATCACACAGAGATTTGTTACAATTCATTGAGTTTAGACTCTTCTAAGAACAAAGTTATATTAACTTCATATTATTAGTAAAACAAACTACCAGAGGCAATTAACTTAGAAAGAGAAAAGGTTTGTTTGGGCTTTGGGTTCTGTTTGTTCCTATTCAGTATTGGGCAGCTCCTTGGTGTATACTGGAGGGAAATCACTTGTATCATCAGCCAGAAAGCATAATGAGAGACAAGAAGACATCAGGGTGCCACAATTTCTTTCAAGGGCACAAACCCAGTGACCAAAGGACCACCCACTTGTCTTACCTCCTAAAGGTCCACAGTACTTCCCAACAATATCATGCTGGAGATCAAGTCTTAAATACATGGACCTTTGCAGGACACAAGGTATAGATAACCCACAGAAAATAGGAAATAACTGAAAAATGCTAAGTCCTCCTTAGAAATAGTAGCTTTCCATATTTCTAAAATGTAATCATCATTACATGATTTAGGGTTGTTAACGATGGAAATAAAAATAAATGAACTGATTTGAGAAATATTCAGTATGGCATGGATGGTAAAGGATGATGGATGGATGTGGAATGTAGGAGGAAGGGAAGTTTAAGAATGAGTCCAGGTTTGATTTTAGCAACTGATTAGAAACCAACGCAATTCACAGCACTGGAAAGCAGCATTGGACATGTCTAAATCTAAGTGACAGAGGGACAACCAAGGGTGGATGCTGACTCAGCAATCCTGTATAAGATCTGAATATGCACAGAAAAATGTGGACTGGTGATCAAAAGTGGAAATAGCCAGTGCTGTCATCAGGGCAACCACCTTACATGTGGCAACTGGAGCAGGTGTGACGGCCCAAGAGAGGGTGTGCAAAGTGCAAAGAGAATGGGGCTTAGAAGGGGCAAGTATTGAGGAAATGGGCACAGAAAGCCACACTTAAGGAGGAGGATTCGACAAAATGGCCAGCAAGGAAGAAGAAAAAAGAAAGTAGGGTGGTATGGCAGAAGTGAGTGAAGACTGTCAGTTTTCAAGAATGTTAGGCTGTTAGGCATGATAAAGAAGTAAAATATTGAATGTCTACTGGAATTGGTAATACAATCACATTAATAACCTTAATTAAAGCAGTTTCAGAGGATGCAGCATATTTTAGGTTTTGAAGAAGTATGTGATAAGAAAGTAGGAGAAGGCGTATGTAGACAATTACTTCAAAGTAACCAATGAAGGTAAGAAATTAGCTAGTAGCAAAAAAATTCAGGCATGCATTTTTTCCCACTTGAATTTAAATTAAATTTATCTTAACAGATAGATAAAAGAAAAATCTGTACATATTTATGGGGTACCCTGTGATGTTTCTATCCATTTATGTACTGTGTAATGTTTAAATCAGGATAAACAAGTCTGTTTCCTCAAACATTGATCATTTCTTTATGGTGACATCTAAAATCCTTTTTTTTTTTTTTTTTTTTGAGTTTTTTAAAATGTACAGTACGGTACGTTTATCTATGGTCATCCTACTGTGCAAGAAAAATGCACAGAAAAATGCACAGGCATGGTTTGAAGAGGCAGAACTGGCAATGATATGGCTATGTGAGGGGCTAACAAAAGCCCTAAAAGGATTTGTAGGAATGACTTCGAAGTATCGAAAAAAGGATTAACTTCCAATTGTGAAAGAAGGAAAAAAGAAAGCAGTGGATATAGATTACAGCCAAGTCTGTGAGTCTCGTGTTGGACATTTTTCATTACGGTATCTGAGTCTGAATCACTAAAGAAAAGAAAATTTAAATTCATGATTGAGGCCTCAATGGTGGTGCTGGAGATTGAACCCAAGGTCACTGTACCATGGAGCAACACTCCAGTCTTTAAAGTTTTTATTTGGGGTTTTAAATACAAGTCACTTAGTTGCTAAAGGTCTCAATAAGTGGCCAAGGTTGACCTCAAATTTGCCATCTTTCTGCCTCTGCTGGCTAGGTGCCAGGGATTAAAGGCGAGCTCCACAGGGCCCAGCCTATTTACATATATTCTATAGCCTGTGTTTACCTTCCATCTACAAAAATTCCACCTTGTGGGTTCCATCATGCACCTGTTTCCAGATTATCTCCACAATGTCCTTCCTTCATCCTTGGGAAATTGCATCTATGATGCCCCCTTTGCCGCCACCCAGTACCCCATCTCTCCATTTATAAAACTAAAGCAATGTCTAATCTAATGTTTTTTGAAACCATGTTCCCATTAATTTAAAATATGTACTTTTTTATTTCCCTCTCTAATTATGAGTATTGCAAGAATATCAACTGTATTCATTTTCACTGTTAATGCATAATATTTCCATTGTTACAGATGAAGCAATTCAGTGGTTAGATTGGAACCCCGAAAACAGAAATATACCATTCATAGATATACAGTAGAAATAAAGAACAAATTCTAATTAAAAAGTTCTCAAATGATGTTTTAAAGCATAATTCAATCCAAAGTAGAATACTTTCTTCATGCTTTGTCTAGTGTTTCTTTAAAAAGTGGACTATTTCAGCAAGGCACAGCAGTGCACACCTATAATCCCAGAAACTCAGGAGGCTGAGGCAGGAGGATAGTAAGTTCAATGCCAGCCTCATGAATTTTGTGAGGCCCTAAGCATCTTAGTAAGACCCTGTCTCAAAATAAAAAATTAAAAGGGTTGGAGATATGGCTCACTGGGTCAGCACCCTTGGGTTCAATACCCAGTACAAAAAAAAAAAAAAAAAAAAGTGAAATATTACAAGTTTTCAATCAAACTGTATTATAATTTTTAAAATACAGTCACCTGGATTAAAATGAAACAGAAAATTTAACTACTGGAGAAGTCACTTTTCAGCAATTATGCATTCACTTGCCTTTATATAAGTATTCTGAAAAATGTAGCATAATGTGACTAAGATGCAAACTTTCTAAATTTATGTTTAAAAAATACATAATCTATTGTAGTCTATTAATAAAGAGTATTCAATTAAACACAAATTTGTGTAAGTCATGTAGACAAAGCTATATTCCCTTAATGAACAGAAAGACTGGGGTAAAATAACTGCCCGAGCTATTTGTTTATACAATAGTGAGCACGCAATATGAAACAGAGTTATTATTTTAAAACAATCACTGTGTGGCTGCTATATACACTGCACTGAATGGCTAATGGAGAATATTAAAAAGTAGCAGGTTAACTTATGCTGTTAATTAAAGACAGATCCTTTTCTCTTGATCTAATAAGTTGTTTAATGTAGTGTTTTTCAAACTGGGGTATGTAGAGATGTTTTCAGAGCCTGGGAGTTCTCTATGAGAATTCTTAAACTTTGCATTTTCATTTTGATGACAATTTAAAATAATTAATATAGCATTACTCTGGATTATCTGGGCTCCAATGTGAATTCACTGTGTTAATTTGTGTTTGTTTTTGTAATCTCATGCATATTAAGAAAAGGGCAGATGACATGACAGTACACTGCATAATCAGAGGATATATAAAAGTTCAATTACCAATCTCTGTTATGTGAGAACTGAGGCATCATTGGGAACATGTCACCAAACTCTAAGTCCCAGGGCCACAGCACTATAAGCACATTGTAATCAGTCTTTTGATTCCAGCAAAACAACACATTTGCTATATTAAATTAATATCATCAACTGGTTTGTTTTGTAAGTTTGTTTTTATCCTACTTACAAATCTGATCTGGCTCTATATATGTATGCAAAAAGAGGATATGAAGGCATACATTTAATTGTACACTAAAATAAAATAATTTAAGTAAATTCCATAAGTATACAAGAATTATTTTTTTATAAAGTACTTTTATGTCCCACAGTTTTGAGGGGAAGTAACTGGTAAAGTGATTTTTCAGATTTCTTTTTCTTTTAAAGAAAAGGAAAATACAAAGAAGCGAAAGACATCAACAGGAATCATGCATCCTTTAGGTCAATTCCACACTGATTATTTAACTAGAGCTCTAATTAAACACCCTTGGCACTTGTACAGACAGTACATAAAATATGACAACTACTATATGTACACAAACTGCATTTCTCAGCACTGGGCTATGTTCCTGTTAACCTTTATGGTTTCATTGGTCAATACATCCTGAAAGCCAATCAATATATGTGAAGGACTCATAGAGAACTTGCAAAACACCCCAGAAATGATGCAAGGACATGAGATCATTGCAACAGTTGGGTCTGTTCCAATAACATTTACATCCTTCATCCAAAGAAACTGTACACATTTAAAGGAAAAAAATTCACAAAAATTATGCATACATGAGTAACTAAGAAACAGAGTGAATGAACATAGATCATCACACATGCCAAGAATTTACCATAATATTCATAAATGTATCAAATTCCCCATAAAACAATATATGATATAGTTAACACCATTCAGCTTTGTAATGGAAAAGAAATGCTTTTAAATCAAGTACAGTATGAGAAAATAAACAATCAATTTTCCCCAGATCTCTAATCTTGACAATGATTCTATGGAATACAAACTTCCATTGATTTATTCAATGTATTTTACTCAACTATGACCATAGAACTGCCAAACGAATTAAAATTTAGAGCATCATTTCCCATAGCTACACATTTAAATCTAATTCAAAAAGACTTATATGACAATATTTTGCTTCACATGATCAAAACAAGATTCTGTCCTCATATATTCATTTGCATTCCTTTAGCCACTCAAAGTTCCTCAATTTATGTTCATCAGTTTTATTTTCTACTTGTTATAAACATTGTGCAAGGTCAAAGAATTTCTTAATTTAAAAGAACCTTTAACATGTTAGTTAAAGGTCAGAAACTGAAAGTTGTTGATGTATTCAGCTGTATTAGCATTGCTGATTGTACAACAGGTGCAGGTGCTAACCAACAGATAAAAGAATAATTGTTACCCACTCTCTCACTTCTGTTTTTTCTTTTTATACTCTGCTGCTGCTTACTTTAACAACTGTTTGTCTCCCTTCTGTACTTTCTGACAGTCTATTTTTTCCCCTTTCTTAATTCTCTGAAAAGTCCAGAGGCAAGTCCAGCAAAGGCACTCAATTTTGTCTTCAGGGTATATGCCTTCATTATTAATTATGTCAAATCCAACTCTTAGAAATATTTCCTGCGGGCCTAGGAAGAGCCACCTATGCATGTGCCATCTATTTCTGTCTTCCTTGCACGATCTAGCTCATACATCATTTCCACTGGCTCTTTCTCTGGATTGCTGGTCCAGGTTGGTTTCTTCTCTATGCTACAAATGCACAAAGCTTTATTGTTACATTGTCACACTATATCTCATTGCTTTTTGTTTTTTTCTTACCAGGAAAACTATGAGATCCTTGAACGCAGGTTCCATATCTTACTCACCTTTTGATCTCATGGCCTGATACAATAAATTTTACACAATAAGCTTTCAATATATGTCAGAAGAATACCTCACTGAACAGTGTTCCTTCTTTTCCTTTAACATGACATCTATAATACTTCATTTTCAGCTTGTTTCCCTAGACTCATTATTAATTGACATTATAATTATTTACATATAAAATTCTGTATGTTTAGTCTATGAACTTAAAGAGTATTTGTGGCTCTAAACTCCTAACTACGTATCAAAATCAATCTGATTATGCTACATTCCCCAGCTTTTGCTTATAGCTAATAGCCAAATGGAGATGTAGGGAGACCACAAATGATATTTCTGGATATACATATTAAAAGAGCTTCTCTATTCCTCTATAGCCTCTTCCACTTTACCAAGAGTTGGGTCACATGTGTTGTACTTTGCCTCAGCTTCAATGATGCAGATGACAGTAAACTAGAGGATGAAGGTACAAGAAGATATAACAGCATTGGGTTATGCCAAACCACACCTCACTGGTGTGAGGTCTGGGTTATGATATAAGGGAAATGTACACTTTTTTATTTTGAGTAACTATATTGTTGAATATCTTTGTTTCATCAATCTAGCCTTCAACCAACATTTAAGAGATTTTAGAAAAAGATTGTATAAATCATTCAACAAATTCTAAGAATAATAATGAAAATCATTCACATTATATAGATAAAAGAAAAAGAACTAAAGCATTTATAACAAATCATCCCTCCTAAGATTCTACATGAAAAATGAAAATTATACAAGAACAATCCCTTGGAGTACTGAAAAACAGACAAACAACCTCAAATGATGGGAAGCAAGCAGGGCATTTATAGGTAGCCAATATATAATAAACTGAACCAGACATTTTTTCAAATCTAGTAGATATAGTCATAGATCAAAGAAAAGACACATGGAATAGCTTCCAGAATCCCATGCTAAAACTGTCTTTGTCCTTATGCCTTCATTTTTCACATGCAAGCAAATGCTGTTATTTGTAAGGAGATGCAACTATGTGGGTCTTGTTCATTTCTCTTCTGGACCATTTGTCATCTCATTGCTTGCAACCTTTCCCAGTTGGTTGAATATCTTTGCAATGCCATCTCATTGCTTGCAGTCCTTTAGAGGAGCTGAAGTGATTCCCTTAACAATATGGAATTCCCCCATTATACTTAGAGCACAATACACTCCTGATCATGGCCTGCAGGGATCTCATGGTCTGGCTCAGCAGGCCCTCCACACCTTCTCCCACTCTCCTCTCATTGGCTTCCTGGCTCTCCCAAGGTTCCAAGTCTGTTCTCGCTTCACAGCTTCTGCCTGATACAATTGTCACTCAGACATTCACATGATTCCATCCCACTCTTTATTTGTGATTCAACTCAAATTTCATGCCCTCAGCCCACGTACCTCTCTAGCTTTTTACTTATTATTACACTAAATTGTATTGTATTATTATTTTATTCCTGCCACATCTCCCCAACTAGAACGCAACATACAAAGAGTGAATATCATTTGCAACTAGAACCATGGTGTCCCCGGAGGTACCAAATATAAGTATCCTACAAGCATGTTTTGGTAAATAAATAAATAAACTTGACTACATCATTCCATTCCAAGCACATAAATTCAAAGCAGGTGAACCTCTGATAAATTCTTAACTTTCTAAAAGGTCAGAGTGGAGCCCTACTAAAGACAAGACAAATCACTTGGTAAGGTCTATTGATGAATGATAAAAATAAATTCATTAGGCAAATGTAAGAACAAAAACCATGGACCAGATTTCCAGGGGTTTAAGATGACAAAGTGAGGTATATTATAAGGAAGGCTTTAAATGAGGTGGGATACAGATCTCTGAGGTAAGGAATTGTACCAAGGACAATTCTCACCCTATTAAAAAACAAAGCTTCCTAACTTAAAAAGAAAAATTACAAATGTGGGATGGGCAAGTGATATTTGTAGAAATTATGTCTCTTCATCAAAAATTAGATCTTTCATTACTTTCTTATAAATGTTATTGAATGTTCTATGAATGGACTCACTCTAGACGTAAGAAGATCCTGCTCTCTATGAGTTCTGTGTTAGCTACTGTGTAAGTTAAAAAAGATGAATAAAATATTTCCCCTATCTAGAGGAGTTCTTTCTCTTGTCAGGAGTTCACATAAGTACACTAATAATAGAGTAAACGGAGAAATGAACCCGGAGCTTGCCAATAGGTGTAAGTGAAATGCTCTGGACTTTAAAGTATATTGAAATAGCTACTGGCTTCATGGGAAGAGAAAGTGGGTTTATACTTCAAATAATCATCTTGCCCTCATAGACAATATGGTCTTTACAAATCTGGCTCAGAAAATTCAAGGGAAATGGTGGTATTGTTGCTATTTTGGATTGAGGTAAAAATAAACTTTACACTATTTTAATTTGGAATAAATGGTCCAAAATATGGAAAGGGGAAGGTAAGAAATGCAAAATCATCATTTTCTCATTTAATTTTTTTCCTATATTATCTATTATAAAACTGTTCTATTAATGGTTTTCCTTATAGTGCATCCTCCGAGAATCAAACTTAAATTTTACTAATTTGGAAAACTGTTCAAAAGAAAGTTTCAGTTAGAATGTTGACACAAACTGAATAAAAAATTTAGGTGATTCTAAGCTCTTTCAAATGAAACGTAAGCGTTTCTGCATTATATAAATACATTATATAACCTTGCAATATACAAAATTGCTCACAAAAATGAAAAGGTTTGTGAAAAATTTAGTTGGACCACAGCTCTAAGGCAATTTAACTACAGCCTTTCAACATTAGTGAAAGCACTAACACTGTCTTCTACAGTCTTAAATTGTGAGGCTTTTACTTCCTGTTTCAATACATCCCATTAGAAGAAATCACTTCCCAATTTGCTTTTAAAGAGTGGCAAGAAAAAACTGTAAGAGTGCAGACTAATCATTTTTAAAAGAGAGGACAA
Organism: Glaucomys volans; assembly: GCA_020662805.1. NCBI lineage: Eukaryota > Metazoa > Chordata > Mammalia > Rodentia > Sciuridae > Glaucomys > Glaucomys volans. The sequence continues at coordinate 489,503 of JAJEJO010005018.1, read as the reverse complement.
TATTTTCTCAATTTTAGATTTTTAAAATCATTTAAACATCACCCTTACACTAAAGGATCTAGATCATGTTTTCTTAAGGTTTAAAAATATTCATCAAGTCTTCCCTTTAGTTGTCCAAAAGTTTTCCTCCAAAACTTGAATACATGGACTGGAACTGTCTAATACAAAAATGAATGGGCAAAAGATAGGGATGGGCACTTCAGAAAAGAAGATTGATGAATGGCCAATATGTATAGGATAAGTAGCTCTTCTTCAATTATTAGGGAAAAGCAAATTAAAACCACAACAAAATATCCCCACACATTTGCCAGAAGGACCAAATTAAACAGACTTGGTACTATCAATACCAAGTGCTGGCAACTGGCATTCTCATTCTCTGCAGGTAGGGCTATAAATTGGCGTGACCACTCTGGAAAACTGTTTGGTACTATCTACTCAAGCCCAACACAAGCATAACCTATGAACCAGCCATTTCATCGCTAGATACATCACCAATACAGATGCATATACATCTCCAAATTCTGCACAAACATATTCATAGAAGCATTATTTGTAATAACCCCAAACTAGATACTACCCAAATGGCCAAACTATAACCTCTTGCAATGAAATGAATGAACTGCATAAATAGAAAGCTGAGCAAAAGAAGCCAGATACATAAGAGTACATTGTACTATTATTCAATTTATATAAAGTTTAAAAGTAGGCATAACTCATCAATGCTTAGATGGTGTTGATCACAATCATATGGGGACTGAGTGAGAAATGGCTAAATGTGGATCACAAGGTCTTCTGGGGTTTGGTAATATTCTATGATGAGGAAAATAGACTATCCTGCTTATGAAAATCAAACAAAACTTATACTTATGATCTGTGTTATATAAGTGTATTATCATATTAAATAAAAGTTCAAAAATTTCTGGGTGTGGTGGCGCACACCTGTAATTGCAGAGGCTCATGAGGCTGAGGCAGGAGGATCACGAGTTCAAAGCCAGTCTCAACAACTTAGCATGGCCCTAAAAAACTTAGCAAGACCCTTTCTCAAAATAAAAAAATAAAATAAAATAAATTAAAAGGGACAGGGATGTGTCTCAGTGGTGAAGCATCCCTGTGTTCACTCCCTGGTACCAAAGAAAAGGTTCAAAAATTGTCATATAGAAAAAAATGCACAAACTACTATAACTTCTATCTCATATAGAATTACTAATCAATTTACCAAGCATAGAAAATATGATTTACCTTACAGATAGACACTTTTTAGTGGAGCTGACTATAATTTAAATAGTTTTTATTGTTTGTCTAGAAAATTTAAGAAAACCTATCATCTGCATGGTTCTATCCTTCTTTCTCAATCAGCCAACCTCTGACTGCTGAATTTCTGTATGTTCTGCTTTCTGTGTTGTAGTTTTTGCTTGAAGAAACACTGCCATTAATGACAGAGGATATTAGACTATTTTACTGTGACATTTCTGAGAAGATGGAATTCATACTTTGAAGCAAGTGTCCAAAGGGCAGAGGTTCAAAGTGGACTTTCCAAAGAACATGGCCCTTGATTTCAGAGTAATTTTGTCCTCTAAATTATTAAGCCTTCAAAATTACAACCACTACCATAATTATACCTCAATAATTACCTTTAGTAGAGATAATAGGTACTTTCAGTTCTAATTAAATCAGGAAATTTAGTACAGATTGAGTTTTATCAATTTTCTTCATGGACATATATTCATGAAAATTTCTCAAATGCTCTTTGGGGATCACTTTCTTATTTTGCCAATAAATATAAAAAACTCATAATTGTTGGAATATAAAAAAAGTAAACTGTAAACATAGAGATAAATTCAAAGTTAAAAGAATGATGTAGAAAATATTCAATGTAAGAATATCTAAAAATGACTTGCAATTTATATTAAACACATACAAACACACAAATCCATTTTATTTCACTGTGATTTACTACAATAGAATATTAACCTGAAAAGAGTTGGAGGAGGGACACAATAAACATATTCATGTCTTCAGGAAGGCAGATCTTTTGACGTTTAAGCATGAGATATTAAAGGAGGACATATTTATTGTGAACCACCAAGTTGAAGGTAAATAACTTAAAAATTTTCACAGATAAAAGTTACAATTTATTTACAAAGATGATCAATTTCTATTACTGATGTAATTTAAAGAACTTCGTGCAATAAGAGAAACTTGTCACTTAGAAATTTTGAAGGGTATTTCATTGATTCATTCATCATTCAATAAATATTTACTATGGGCCAGGTACTCTTCTGCAGACAAAACAAAAATCTCTGCCCTCCCAGAAATGACATACTAGAAGAGGAAGCAACAATAAAGACATATACATACAATGTGAAGAATAGTATCAAGTAATAAATGCTAAATCTAAAAGGAAAGCAAAATAGGGAGGTACAAATTGGTGTGGACAAGAATATTTGTAGTTAATATGGTCAGGGAAGATCTCACTAAGAAAATAACGTTCAGGTAATATGACCCACAAGATAACTGGAGGGAGAAGTAAAAATAAAGCACAGGGAATTGGACCAATTTTAGGTATCAACTCTTCCAGAAAGCTTTCCTAGATCCTCTTTCCCCTGGCTGAGTTGGATGATGATATTGTTTGCTCTGTGTCCCTCAAAGGGCCAAGTGTTTAAGGCTTCATTCCCAAAGTGTGCACTGGGAGGTGGTGGAATTGTTTGGAGGTAGGTCCTAACAGGAAGCCCTATGTCATAGGAGGCATGCCCTTGAGGGGACTGTATGACCTTGGCCCCTTCCTCTTCTTTTTCTGCTTCCTGGCCATGAGGTGAGGAATTTGCTTCACAATACACTCCCAGCCATTGCCATCAACGTACCTACCATAGGTCCAGAGCCATGGGTCCACCTGATCTTGGACTGGACTCTCCAAAATTATGACCTGAAATAAACCTTTTCTCTTTATAAGTTATCACAAGTATTTCTATATAAAGGAACATAACTCAACTGCTTTCCCATGTATTTCCACAGAATGCAGCACTCAGCTCTGTCATAAACCTTGAATTACATTGAAATGCTCTATGCATACATGCTTTCCGCTCCTTGACAGTAAGAAATGACTTCCTTTGCTCTTAATAGGGTTTGGCATACAAAACAAATATGTGTCGAATGAATAGTGGGTCTTAAAATGGGGGTCAGATCCCTATACAAAAGCTGTGCTAAACGCTAGTTGAAAATATTCTGATCCCCAAAAAAGATGACAGTTTCTCAAAAGCTCTGTTTCTGAATCATTCTGGAAAATTTTCAGATCTTCCACATCACTTAGGCAACTTAGCCTAAAAATTGTTGTTTCACTAATTAAATACACAATACTAACTAACTTAATCAAGTTTTACCTAGCCAGAAACTCCCAGGAGAAATGAAACAGGGGAGATTAAATAAGTGATGTACAGAGCCAGTTCTTTTTGTTTGTTCTCAGTGGCATTACCTATTAAATCTTTCTTTCTTGGCCTTCCCTACTTGATGAAATAAAAGCCACAGGGAGAGCAGGAGCAGGTAATCAAAGTAGCACACAAGGCTCTCTCTCTTTTCTAACAGTTCTTCCTTTAGTACTTTGGAGAAGAAAAGCCTGGAGAGTCAGAGGCTGTCAGCGGGTGAGAGAAACAGTCCTTTTAAGTACTTTGATGTCAAGCTAAACTGAAACCATTGAACTAGTACAAACATCAAGAGTCTAAGGGTCTAGACTTGATATTTGAAAGTAAGATGAGTTAGCACAAAAGCTTCCAAGCAAAACATATGTTTGTAATTATCATACACACTTATGTAATAAATAAATTTAAAGAGGAAGCTCCAGAAAATGAGACTGGCAACAACTCTTCTCATTTTAAGTTTCTCTAAAGCTTTTTCTTTGACTCCTATGTTAAGAGTATATACCAAATTCACAATGTTGATATAGACAATACTTTTACAATACATAAACACACTTCCTAATCTGTATTCCAATTAAAATTTAAAAGTGTCTTGGGCTTTCATATTCATAAAAAGAGATTGTGGCAATATGCCCAAACCACAGAAACAAGTTTTTAATCATAGATACCGTAAACCTCTTCTAAAAGCTGAAAATGCACAGCTACAATAAACCAAAGTATAATAGGTTTTCCAGAAATTTCTGTTACCTCTTACATTAAAACTCGACCTCACATGAATAACAAACACATTTGATAATTGTGCAACTTACAAACCACGGTGAGCTCTGTTTCTGCATATGGCACTCCACGGATACACAATTCCCATTTAAAGAACAATAAATATACCAAATGAGATAGCACAATTTTGTTTTGTTTGTCTAGGGCTGCTTAGCATTTAAACTTCATTCTTCTTAAATTGGAATTTACCTTGAGTCCTAGAAGGCAGAGTTCCAATTCCCATAATGAAATCAAAAGAGGATAAGATCTTTCCTCCCCAAGACCTGGTACTCTAGACATGTGACTTAACTTTGGCCAACTACATGCTCCCACTCTGTCTTTCAACCTAGAAGGATTGACTCAAGGCAACAAGTCTAGGAGATAGACAATTGGTGGATTCCTTAATGCTTTACTGTTGCTCCTTCTCTCCTGAGAATATGCCCCTGAGATTGGTACTTCATTCTTCCCTTTTCATGAGTTCTTTTTATGTCTAAATTAGCCAAAGTTGAGAACTATTGCTGCAATTGGTCTGATACATCAGCCTAACTAAACTGATTTAACTCTTCTCTCGTTTACAACAACTCAGGATTGGGGACGTAATTGTTTTGTCTGAGTTGCCTTTCTTAAAATATTTTGCAAAGATAAACAGGAACATGATGATGCAAAAGAATATAATTTCAGAAAGCCTGAGAGAATAGACAAAGCTACCTAAAAACCAAATGGAACTCTTAAATAGGGTTCACTAAGCAAAAGCAGAGAAAGCAACTCAGAAAACTTTCATTTAAAAACGAATTCTTAACCAGAGAAACAAAAGCTGTACTCCATTTGTGTACAATGAATCAAAGTAAATAAAAAAAAATAAATTAAAATAAACAGGTAAAAATAAAAACAAAACAAAACAAAAATGCTTCCAAACCTTAGAATTGTAACAGGACAGCTCTTTTGGAAGTTATCCTTGGCTGAGTTCTGTAAGGTTGTCAGTCCTCCCTAATCCTTGTGCTGGAGAGAAATCCCACATAGATGGTTAAGATGTTAACTACTAAGTCTTTCTTTAATTTTACAGAACCAAGAATATCTGATGGGCTTTGTAGTGCACCTTCTTAGTCTTTAGTTTTATGACAAGAACTGGCCCCAGGAGATCAAGGTCACTGCATGTTTCAGAAAAAGATAAAAAAAACACAGCCCCAGGACTCTAAATCAAACTCAGCACAGTCTTGCTGTACTTCCTTTCCCTCCTTGTAAAAGTTCTTTGCACCCCTGAGTTCCCCAAGACAGAATTTTGAGGCAGTGGCCTCTCTATCTTCTCAAGACTCCTGACCCTTGAATAAACCTGACTCCTTCCTACCAAGTCTGGTCGTTGGAACATTGTTGGCCTTTCTGCAGTAGTCAGCCAAGTGATTTAATTCTAATAACATCATGGCAGACTCTGCACACCAGGCTTCATAACCAGTGTCAATTTTACCACCCAGGGGGCACAGGCAATGTTTAGAGACATTTTTAGTCTTCACAACTTGGGAGAGGGGGGTGCTGCTGGCATACAGTGGGTAAGGATGCAGTGCATAACAGCCCTCCTCAACAAATAATTTTCTGGTCCAAAACACTGAGATTGGAATTTAGAATAGAGAGAGATCCTGAATCTAACAGAAAATGCCCACAAGCCACTGAGATGCAGAAAGCACAGGTGTAAATCTTGAACTTGAGTGACATGCCCTTAGCCCTTGTAAAATGAGGGAAATGTGTAAGCAAAGGAAAATCTGGGAGCAAATTATGAAGCCACACTCTGCCTCTACCTCTTGTTCCTAACACTGGCCCTCTGTAAATATTAACACCCCACACCAGTGGGTTGCTGTTTTGCCCATGGAGATGATCAGAATTCTCCTTTAAATGCATATTCCTTGCTTTGCAGCAAAGGCATATCTTTTTGAGATTGCTTCCCTAGCATGTTCTCACTTGAAAGTATATCTACTTTCCTAAATAAACCTGTCTCTGTCTTTGACTGGCACGTGCTAAAATTCTGTTCTGTCATGTATGCCAAGAACCTTACAGGTCCTGACTTGAGACATTTCTTCTCCTGTAACAATGTCAGTAGGGTCAAGATTGAGAAACCCTGCCCTACAGCTTTATCTTCCTTTAAATCATATACAAATAAATGCCCCACAGAGTTGGAATAACTTTCCCACATCCACAATACCCAAATAGTTTTATAATTACTTGTGAAAACTTATTCAAATTCTGCTCTTATGTTAAAAGAGAAAAAAATCTTATAAATCATCTGTCAACATCATGATCCACCTAAGAACTATATAGATGAGAAAAAACTAAAAAGAGCGAATAAAACAAGGAATGAGCATATGCAAGGAGCTACAAAGGGCCAGGAATGTCTGAGGGACTGACAGGAGTTGTATTCAAGCCAAGAATGTTGGGAAATGAAGCTTGAAGGGATGCTGTGATCAGATTCCAAAGTGTCTTATGCATCACAGGAGTCTAGAGTTTTCTCTCTGTGCAACAGCAATTTTAAGGAAAAGACTTTTAGGAGAGACAGAGAAATACATTGTTTCTTCCAAAGAGAATTCTGGAATCAATCACTTAGGGGATAACCTAAAATGAGCAGAGCAAGGGTTAGAAGATGCTTGGATCTGCAAGAATGAGGAGAAGCCACCTTCAACCATGGTGATGGCAGGAAGGTGGAGAGCAAAGGCCAGAAAAGGACTTAGACATATTCTTGAGATCAGTCCACCTCTCTCTGTAAAATGAATATCTTCCAGTACTGTGAAGTGTAAACTAAAGGGTTAAAAGCAGTTCAAAGGAGTTCACACACTTGCGTTCATTTCCAAAGTGCATCTAAAAAAACATGGTAAAATATTTTAGAGGTCACATAATGAGAACATTTGCTTCTATATAATTTCTACAGAACTTCTAATATAGAGAGAAAGCTTATGATATTACCTGCTCCAGTACTTCTTTGTAGGTTATAGCTTCTTTAGTATTTGTAACAGGACTGTCATAGATGATAGCAATCTTATCCCCTTTACCATTTTCAATATGACGATCGATGGCATTATAACAAATGTTAAGCATTCCTTCCACAAACCTGAAAAAGAATTTCAAAGTAAAAATGAGAAATTCTTTCCAAAATAAGATGCTTAACTTAAGTTGCTTAACTAGATTATTCTATTTCTAGTTTGGCAGAACTGCCTGTAAAACTATGTTTTCTAGTGCATGCTATGCTAGGTAATGATGGCTATAAAGTACATATTTAAGATTGCACAGAGTGCACATTTTTATTGCAATAAATATGTATTTATTTTGATGTACACTGGGAAAAATATACTTCACACTTCAAACCGACATCTTTGTGGATTTTATTGCTTAGGATGATAACGAGAGTATAGAATGCCAAAGTTATCTATTTTACATAGATGAAATAAATCCTATATAAGTGCAAGGCAGAAGCATTAGAGATTAGGGAAAGAGAAACGGTAGATGTATGACTACAGTTTTGGTACCTGCTACGAACAAACTTACTGGAAAATCCAGTTCTTTAAAAGAGCTATATGTATGTTTTGTTTTGATTAACTTTGATGCCTTCAATTGCATATCAAATAGAAAAGCTCTTTTCTGCAAGTCTGAAATGCTTCATAACTGGAATAAAGAATGGACATACACATAAAATGTTAAATAATTTTCAAAATCTTTTGCGATTGATTTCTTAATTGGTCAAGGCCTTCCTTTGAAACAACAGACATCATATAGATACATGGAGATGCTTTATAAGGAAATATGGCTCCTCTTAAAAAAGGATTTTGTACTTGCCACCTTTTTTCAGGAGGAGGGGATTCAAATAAAATATGCAAGATTACTAAATATTATAACAAGATAAAGTTATAGGAGAAAATAAGAAGCAAGAAAAGACCTGTTAAATAGCTCAGTGTCTTCAGCCTGCACAAAGAACCCTGTGTGACATGGGACACTGCATTACAAGCAACTCTGAGTATAGTGGCAGTCCTAGGAAAATGCAAATTCAGAAGACAGTTGGAGGGAGACCATTTAATCAGCTCAAACAACCCTGTATAGTTTGATAATACCAAATATGACTATAACATAGCACAATATTGCAGTTAATACAATACACAATTTCTAATTGTGATAGAGTCAGTGTTTGCTCAAAAATGTTCCCTCTTCCCCTTGCTCTACTTCCATCAAAACCACTTTGCTTCTTCACCTTACCCCCTGCTCCTTGAGTGGAGAATACACTTCTTGATTTTGGGGCTCTTGATTTAGCTCATACAAGGTCAACAGATAGACTTGGAAAGCATTTGCATGATTGGTTGCTGTCTTGCACCTCTACCTTCCCCAGGAAGCTCTGCTTCCTCAGCATGGCACCCAGAATATAACTTTGCAGGTGGACACAGAGCCCAAAAGAAACAGAGAGCTCAAGTCTAACCAGATATGTCATGGAGCAATGCTCCCACCAGGTATGCCATCTTAGATCAGCTGACCTCAGGACCATCTGCAAATATACAAAAATAATGTTGCAGAAATTGTGTCCTTACTCATTAAGCAGCATAACTGTGGCCATAATTAGCTAACACCAAGAAGAAAGGTACAATTTGTCTGGCATTATCTAGGAGACATAGGTAAGATATTTTACAGAATTTCCCATGAAAATAATTATTTACTCTTTTCATTCATGTTTCTGAAAAGAAAATATTACATATAAATAGACTATTTGCTTGCTATATCATTTCCTTTTTTCTCCGCCCCCCCCTTTTTTCTTCTATCCTTCTTTGGTTCTTTCTCAGTGAGTCCTGCCCCTTCCCCATCCCAGACCTGTGTGGTTTAGAAGTTGCCTGGAGCACTTCTTAATGATATCATTGTTGTTGTTGTTTTTTAATTTATGGCTTCTTTATTACACTTTTTTTTTGCTCAATATTTAATTATGCTTATGACATTTTACAAACAAAACAAAACAGAAAAAACGCAGTTGGACTGCCTTTGATCCACAGATTCATGGAGGATTGACTCATTATTTACCTTGTTGTACCTACCTCTTTGCTTGCTCTTTCTCAAATATCTCCTATGGAATCTTATTCCTTGGCCTTATCTTTAATTGGCTGTGATCCTGCCAATTTCATATACTCCCTACGCTTTTGCTACCTTCTCTCCCTAGGTGACCACTACACTTCCAAAACTTCAACTTCCATTTCTTTCCTTCATCTCTGATCTCATTCTAAGCTCCACACCCTTATAACCAGCAATGGACACCTCTACAAAGAAAAAGTAACACATCAAGGAATAATCATTTCACACCACCTCTAACCCCTCAGCCCATCCCAACTGCATGCCTACTTCTCTTCTTATTTTCTATAACCATTGACCTAGAATAGGTCTTGATTCACTTGCAAGAGAGATATTTTGCTGTTGTTTTTTTTGTTGTTGTTGTTATTTTTATTGTGCAACCCCTGGTGTTTTTATGTTGCCAGCTTTTCCAGAAACCAGTTCTGGATATATAAGACAAAAAACCCAAGGAATGGGTTTTTGTCATTGCCATGCCATTCCGCCTGTCCCCAGATTTCTTCATTTCGGCATCTTCTTTTTCTTTTTTTATTTTAACAGACTTCATTTTGATTCATCGTACACATATGGGATAAAATTTTCATTTCTATGGTTGTGCATGATGTACATTCATATCATTCTTGTTAATCACACATGTACATAGGGTAATGATGTCTGTCTCATTCCACCATTTTTCATACCCCCAAGGCATCTTCTTGTCTGTGACTTAAATGTAATGTCCTAGATTTTAACAGTGTGTAGCACGATGAATAAGAAGAGTATTTTCTCCATCTTGTCCTGAAACCAGAAGTCCTTAATTTTCACTCAATTTCAACTAGAAGTCAAGTCTATATGTATATTTCTTATCAAAAAAATAACAATTCCCTTATGAGGTATATGCTATGATTAAGCCCATTTTACATACAAGGGAACTGATGACAGAAACGTGCTCAGGGCAGGTGGCGCGGAACCAAGGCCTTAAACATTATGTACGACTACTTCTATAGGCAGTACTCAGCAACTTCATTTTTTTCTTTCAGTTGTTTACAACTTTGGGGTAACTTACTGGTAAAATTAATATGATTTTCTTCTTTACGATCACCCTTCAAGAAGTCTAAAATAAAATTAAGGCTATCCTTCGGGGTAGCAGGAAGGAATCAACACAGCGAAGGGGCTACAAGTAGTGTTGAGTAGAGATGCTGCAGGAGATAGACTGACAAGACTTCCAGGTAGCTCCAGAGAAGGGTACACCAGCACAGATGGGCTCCACTCAGAGATGGGCGTCCTGCGGATGACTGCACCCAGAAAACTGCGAGGAGTCTCGCAGATCAAAGATTTGACTTTTCTGCTATGACCACATTCTTACTTAATTTTAAGTCAAATCATTTCTGTAAAGGTCAATCAAATGCCTCCTATGTGCTCTCCACTGTCCCTTCTAAATTTGTGGACAGGTTTTTAATGGTTTGTCTTCCCAGATTTTAAAAATAACTAATGCTCGTATAAAAAGACAAGAAAATATACTTTGGAATATTTTACTTTGTTCTATAGGTAAATATTACTTGTTGTATAGATAATTTGATAATTTGACTTTGTGCCTCCATACTTGGAATTGCATTACGAGCTTGTTCCAAGGACCTGACAAATTTTCAAATTATCATGTTTAATGATGACAAAATGTTCCATTCAGTGGCGACTCAATAATAAAGTTAGCCCAGTATTGTTGCCAACCACTTTTCACAACATTATCATTACTTTAAATGATCCTAGGATAATATTCCTAGCAGAGAAATACTGGTCACATTGTTTTTTAAAATTCCATTTCCAGGCTATCATCCTGCAATAGAACACATATTTACACGCACACATTAAAATCAAATAATCTAATTGCTTTCTGGAAATATCAAATCAATTTACATTACCATCAGCATTACCTGAGTGTCCATTTCATCATACTCCTCTAAACATGAATTATTCTCAATTATCTTTAATTTGAAAAGTGAAAAATGGTTTTATATTTTTCTTGGTTACTCGTATTGATTAAGTACAGTGTCGTACCAATTTTGAAAGCTTTTTATACATACATTATTAAACTTATGTCCAACAACATTACAGATGATTATCTCGGTTTATTCACTAATTTTAATTCATGTTTCCTGACATGAACATATTTTAAATTTGTTTGTGGTCAGGTAAATTTATTTCCTCTTTAATTTTTCCCTATAGATAACTCATTCTTTTGATTTCATCTTTAATATCAATCTCTTAAGTGTCCCAATAATTTATTCACATGGATATAAATATACACATATGCAATCTGTATATATCATATATTATATATCACATATGCATTATGTTATGTGTATGTATTATAATGTGGAAATATAACTATATTTATTTACTTATAAATAGTGCATTTTCCAAGCATAATTTTTTGTTGTTGTTATGATCTTGATTTTTGGTTTGTTTGTTTTGGTATTGGGATTGAACCCAGAAGCACTTTACCACTGAGCCACATCCCCAGTCCTTTTTATTTTTTATTTTGTGACATGGTCTCACTAAGTTGCTTAGGGCCTCACCAGGCTGTTAAGGTTGCCTCAAATTTGCATTCCTCCTGCCTCAGTCTCCTGAGTTGCTTGGACTACAGCTATGCATCAAAATGCCCAGTTCCAAGCATCATTTTTTGACTAATCTGTCTTCATTCATTTGTGGTATTCCATTCTTCCCATATGTATTAGCATCCAATATATACCAGAATCTTTTTCAGAGCTGCACAGTTTCTAAAATGTTCTGTCAGTGGACTCTTATTAATTGTTCTCTCTTTTAACCTCAGTTAGCTTTTAATTCTGTTGAAGAAAGGAAGTCTTCATATTCTTTATGATATACCATTCCTCCAAAACCTTGTTCCATAGAAAATTGTAAGCAATCTGAATGTAACCCCATAACCCATTTAAGAAAAATTCACATAAAATTAAAACTAAACTAATAGTAATAGTGGAACACTTAGTAATGGTACCATTACCAGTTCAGCAGCAGAAAATTTCTGGATATATAAAGGAAACAAGAGCAGAATAATTGCTAAATCCACAAGTCATATAGGATGTACTAGATCCAAGTATACTGATTATGAAAAAGATTTTCATGATATTTTATGTAGTTATTTTTTAAAAGAAAGAAAAAAGTGTCAAAAATTATACAACCATAATATAGAATACATTAATGAGAATTCATGAGAAACCTATTAACCCTGAGCATGTAATAACCACCAAACCCTCCCCAAAAGAGTTACTTATGCCTAAATTTAGGCATATGGGCATGGGTCTAAAGTTTCAACAAAATTCTGAAATAAGGCAAAGATCAGAGGCAGGTAGAAATAAAGAATGGGCCATGGGGAGCTGGAGTTGTGTCTCAGTGGTAGAGCACTTGCCTGGCATGTGTGAGGCACTGGGTTCAATTCTCAGCACCACAGATAAATTTTTAAAAAGGTCCACTGACAACTAAAAATATATATATTAAAAAAAGAAAAAAAGAATGGGCACGGGTATCTGGATGGATGAGCAAGCCATACTGACTTCTCATCCACAGTGTGCACATGTACACACAAACACACCACACAAACTTTTACTGGCCTAGAATGTAACTTTCTGAGATGAGGGAGCTTCCATTTGGAGGATCCTGTAGATGATTTAAGACCTATGCAATCTCCCTAGGAAGAGGGATCTATTTCATTTCTACAAGACCTATATTCCCAATGAATCATTGCCACCAGGAAATTTTCTCTCTTCTCTAATGATCACAGGAAGAACTCTAGTAATCAAAACTTGATTCACAGACAAATGAAGAAGGATCAACAGTGGGATTCTTAAATGTACTCCACTCGGCTACCTGCATCTTCACACCTAGATGAGTTAGATGTACATGTGTGCACCAATATGCATATATAGACAGATAATAGATACATACATAGAATATAAATTCATAGATACATGGGTAGGAAGGCAACAGAAAGCTGGGGCACAGGGAGAGCATACTTTCAGCATAAATAACAAGGGGAGGATATATTTTTATCTTCAGTAGTATCTACAGTATTCTTACAAATAAATTTTTAAAGATCTAATAGGCAAATATATGAACAATATCCATCAAGAAAAAAAATGAAACATCCAATTAAATCTAAGTATTATTCTCAATATTGTTAATAATCAAGAAAATTAATGCTAAAATAAAGAGATCCCATTTTCCCTATCAGATTGATGTACAGAAGTAATACACAGTTTCAGTGAGAATAAACAGAAATTAGATTTCTCATATAATGTTGGAGAGCAAATAAGTTAACTGAGTAATTTGGAAGAGCTCAAAATCAGTATCTACAAAGATTTTAAATACATATCATGTACAATCATTAAACATGAAAAATCATTACATTATGATCGTTCCATTATGGATGGAACTTTTTACTAAGCCAAAGCAAGTTGCATATATGTTTTTAGGTGTTTGAGAAAAGGCAAAAGAAAATATTAGTAGTAAAAAAAACTCTGAACGAGAAAAAAATTGGGAGGCAATAATAGATAAGAGTACTCTACATTTTTATATAGTAAAGCCAGTATTTTTTAAAATTATTTTTCTGAGCATGCACTTATGTATTGAATAGGTGATTTAAGTATTTTACATGAAAATATAAATTTAAATGGTCTAGTTTGTTTTAGTCTGAATCATCAACTTTATAATCAGTATAACATCAAAGTAAAACATTTGAACTAAATGAAGACATCATAGCATGATAACACTTACATTCAACTTCAAGAAAACAAAACTTGGACTATTAAAAATTCTTTTTATTTATTTTTCTCACCAGAATCAATCTTACACAGCTGAAGAGTCAGTACTAAATGCATAGAACCTTCGAATCACAGAGATCTACTATAAACCTTTGGTCATCATTGCTGCCCTTGATCATGACTTTGGTTGCCCTATTTCCAGGCACTTGCATGACTGCACTTACATGCATGCATGACATGAGGCATGGTCACATGGCCCTCTGCAGCCCATGCCATGGCCACAGGTGTAACACAAACAAAACCATCTTCAAGAACCAGGTGGTTACACATTTCCTTCTTCCTGCTTCAGGGACATACCAATTGGTTGCTGCACTAAGTGAGGATGGATGACATGGAACAAAACTCCCAAATAAGCCAAGATAAACTTGGCGACTAACTGAGCAATATCTGGGCTATTTTAAACAAGGAAAATTTAAAGGTTTTTATTCCTGCAGTATGACCTTCTCTATGCTGATATAAAATCTTAAGATCCATCAATCTTGACAAATTTAAATAAACTTCAAAATTGTCATGTTTTATAATTTAAGGATACTTTCCACGGCAAATGAAACAGGAGGAATCTCAGTGAGTATAAATATATAGGTACCTACAGTAATATTAGAAGTCCTGATGAGGAAAGGGAGGTGGGCAGGTTAAATGACCTACCCAACATCCATATGTGCTGAGTGACAGACTGGGATTGATGTCAGGCAGTCAGGCTCTGAGTCTCAACAACTATTCTGTTGATGGGTTAATATGGGAGAACTTTGTCTTCCCTGAGCATAATTTTATATGCATTTCAGTGTCTCATTTCTGTTATCACATACATTTCCAAATGGGGAAAAACTTAGAGAAGCTGTGAGGCCACAGTTGTATAGCAACGAAAGAAACCTAGAGAGAGTCACAAGCCAAAGGTGACAGTTTAGAGAAGTTTTGTATGTTGTTTGTTCTGTTTTGTTTTTCTCCCCAATAATGAAGTGTTACAACAAAGATTGAAAGGGAATGATCTGAGACATATTGAAGCCTAAGAAAGGAAAACAGGAAAAGAACAGAAAGACCAGGTTTACAAAAAGAATCATCAAACTAAAACCCATGGGCCATATCTGGCCCACTACTTGTTTGTGCAAATAAACAGTTACTGGAACATAACAATGCTCAATTGTTCATATGCATTCTCTTTGGCTGCTTCTGCTCTGCAATGAAATTGCAAAGGAACTTGTCTGGCCCACAAAACCCAAACTCTTCACTATATGACTCATTAAAGAAAAACTTTCCTAACCCTTTATCTAGAGCAATTATGTCCATTAGAAATTACTATGACGGTCAGAGTGTTCTGTTTCTCTGTTGCTTAATAGTGTAGCCACTAACTGCTAGTGGCTAACAAAATTTAAATAATTACAAGTAAACAAAATTTAAACCTCAGTTGCTCATTCACACTAGCCACCTTCCAAGGGCTCGACAGTCACATTTGACTAATATGTCCGAAGAATGGAAATTTAATTTATTTTAATTAAAAATTTAAATAGCCACATGCAGCCACCTTCTATATAGGACATGACGGTTGCAGAGAATTTCAAGAATTTAGAGTTGGCTCTCAGAGTCAAATACTAAAGAGAGATCAATTAAGGAAAAGACCTAAAAACAATTCTTTGAATTCAATGACAGATAGGTAGTAATGATTTGGGGCAATGACCTATAAAGTGGTGAAGACTGATGCCCCCTTGTTGTGGGTGGATGAGTAAACGAAAAGGGACCATATTCTCTGAGAAGTTTGGGTGTGCAAGGAAGACAGTGTATTGACTTCTCTTCAGCCTGTGCAAATCTTTCACCTGGCATTCACTAAAACAGAAGGGTAAGAAGTAAAGGTAGCTAAAGGATTAAAATCTATCAAAATGTATATTGATAGATTTTAGATAGGAATGTATATTGTATATATCAGAATGTATGCATTCTACTATCATGTATAATTCATTAGAACAAATTTTTTTTAAAAATTTAAAAATAACAGAAAAAAAGTGTCAGTGGCCTAGGCAAATGAGACAAGAACACAGGGGGCAAATTTCAGGTTCTGGTTTGGAAGTGCAAGTGCTGCTGAAAGAAGATGTATGTTTGGGATGGGGGCAGAACATGAACTGAGGCAAAAAAGACAAGTGCAAGCTTCATTTTAAAAGCCTGTGTTCCCTGTAAGAAACCAGAAGGACTAGAGAGGGTATGGAGCAGGGAAATGACCTGTTCAGAAATGGATTTCTGGAAGAACCCCAGGAGAGCAGTGTGAATGTGAGACTTGAGAGATAAAGGAGGAAATGGGATCCTCTAGGATCTATTGTCTGGCCTAGGAAGCCAGGTTAAGGAATAAAAACATGGAGAAAGGGGGACTAGTACACAAATAAATCAAAAGGAATTAGAAAGAAGGGCAGTATCAAAGATAATGGAGGTTCTTAGGATCTGTGGATGTCAAATTTAGGTTCCTTTAAGGAAGACCTGGAACATGAATATAAAGAAACACTTTCAAAATAGCAAAGGAAGCTCATACTTTGTTACTGTTAAAAATGTTCCAGATTCTGAGCTTGCTAATTTATACATATTACATCATTTAATCTGCACAGACTCCCTTGAGGAAAACAATGCTATCCCCATTTTACAGATGAGGATTAAAGTTCAGAGAGTCAACTAACATCCCAGAATTTTAAACACTAACAGTGTTTTCTGATTCCAAGGAAGATGTGATAAGTGTGTTGCCAATTTTCAACCCTGTGTGCCTATTTGAGTAATCTTTGTGTCCATCTAGAAACTCTGCTTCCTGTGGGCAGAGACCATTTAAAAACTCATTAATGCCACACACTAAATAATGTTTTGTTGTTTTTTTTTTAAGTAAAAGCCAAGTGTGAATGAATGGCAATTGAGGTAGCACTCTTCTGACATATTAACACAAATAAAAAGTCTCTGAGGCAAAGTGTCCATAGACATTGCAAAAACAATGAGAAGCTCAAAAGACTACTATTGCACACAAACAGAGAAGGCTTTAAGCACTTTTTAGAGGGCATCATGTTGCTTTATTCACACAGTGACACCCCATCTAAATTGCAGATACTTGGCTTTGAGCAGTGTCAACTGACTGTTCCAGGAAATCCTCCAAATTGAGTAATTGCTTACTTAAAGCAGCATAATAACCGTAGGTTAATTTAACCACTAGGGACATTGTTATCGTAAAAGTATTTGGAAAGCACATCTCTCTGTAGGACAAACAATTATTCTAATAAAGAAATGTAATGCAAAGAAAGAGAGATTCTTTAGTCCTAAAGATCCTTCCTGCATGGGTACATATACTCAGAACCCATCCACCAGCTCTGGCCACAGACTGCCCCATCTCAACATGAAAGGACAGCCCAGACGTGTGCACCCCTGCCAGATCATCTCAGGTTAAAGCTGAGAGAATTGCCAATGGTGAGAAATGCAGCCAGCAGGAAAAAGAATAGAAAAAAGGTTTTCAGGAAATCAATACCTGTTATTTGAACTGAATCCACTGTCAATGAAGAGAAAAGGCATGAATGGATATCTTAAAGATTCTCAGGTTGTGAGTCATGCCTGACAATAAATTCAAAGAAGAAGGTGAGGACACCATTTTACCTTGTTTTATTTGTGTTCCTGACAAAAATGCAGGAAAAACAGAGAACTGAAGTGAAAGGAAATAGGATTTAGTTTACTATTAAAAGATTAAATTAATTTAATATTGAAGGCCAAAAGTAAAAGATAAGATCCAAACACACTTCAAAACATAAGTTTATTAGTCCTCAGTTCCCCATAAAAATAAATAAATAAAATAAAACTATCATGCTCATCTACAACTAAAAATATTTTTAAAGAAATTGAATACAATGTTGAATTAGCTTAAATATGTACTACATTTTTTAAGAGAATACAAATTCCAGGAGTCTACCTTTTCATGATCACACCTAAAATACTCTGAGCAACAAGGGTCCCCAATTGCACAATGCAGAAATAAGTCAGCCCTATCTAGATCAGTTTCCTAAAAAACCAGAACTATAATCCAGGTTGTGCCTCAGCAGGTAGCACCAGAGAAACTCAAAATTATTCAGAAAACCAGCAGGGGCAAAAGGGAGAGTATTCTCTCTAATGCCTACTACTATTCCTTGGAGTTGGGTGGAAGATTCCGCTCAAATTTAATCCTAATGCTGACAATGAAGAAAGAGAAAGGAAAGGGGGACAGGGAGAAAGAAGAAGAAATGGCATAGGAGGCACAGGAGGAGTAACCCAACTTGTTTACATGGTGTTACCATATTCTAGTTAAGGAGAAATGGGAGGAAGTGGAGGGAGAAACAGATCAAAACTGAAAAGAATGTCCTACAACCTGAGAACTTTAGGACTGCACATTTTTCCTCATTTCATATTACATCTCCATTTTACCTATCCATTCTTTGCCTTATGAGGTTATAAGTCACGCAGAATAACACACTGCAATGTTCTGATGAAACTCTCCTCTATACCTGAGACTCCCAGAAGTCAGACACCACCTACACTAAGTCATTCTGCTCAACACTTAGAGATGTCCACAGAGAGGTGTTGAATACAAGCTCTTATTAAAGAGGAGGCATATAATCAATCATTTTTTAATGTCCAACCACTTTTTTCTTTTCATTGAGTCTTATAAATTAGCCTGTGATTGCTTCTAGAAAGACTTTGGAACTGGGAGAGAAACACAGGAAGCATCAACTGTTTCTGTAATGTTTTATTACTTGCAATAAAAAGATCGAGGCAAATGTGACAGAACGTTAAGATTTCACAAAACTCAGTGCTGAGTATCCTCTAAGTTATTCCTATTGAATCTTTAAATATTTTGTAAGGAAAAGATAGTGAGAATTTATTCACAAATTTGCTAAATTTTTGGAGAACACTTTAATAATATATATCAAAATGTATATAATTACCTTTTGATTCAGAAATCTGAGAATTTAAAAGAAGAAAGTAAAGAAAGAAATATAAATATGCATGCATACACAAACATGCACACACACACAAACACAGATGGGGAGATGTACACACACACACACACGCACACACACACACAAATGGGGAGGAGTTCCTTTGGAATATGTCCAAAGATGAAGCATATCTGCCTGTCCATAATAGCAAATAAAGAGGAACCATATCAATGTCAAGACTTAGAGGCTGTGAAATAATTATATATTTGCTCAGTATGCTAAAAGATTCTGTATTAAAAATCATGGAATAGAAGAATGGAAAATTGCAACTTATTACAAGTGGAAAAATGAGCTATCAAGTAATATGAACAGTATAATTCCAGTTTTCCTTGAAAACAAAAGAGAGATCTAGACTGTCAAATGGAATGGCAAACAGATGACCATTCTACATTTAAAAAGACATAACATATATGAAAATGAACACATGAAAAAAATAGGTGAAACTGAACTAGGTCTATAAAATTGAGTTAACTGTATCATCCCAATGTCAATTTGGGTTTTGATAATATACTATGGTTATATAAAAGTCACCACTAGGGGAAGCTAAGTGATGGATACAAATGACTGCTTTTACAACCCTTTATGAATCCATAATTATTTCAAAATAAAAAGTTAAATATTTCTGGTTCAATGAATCAATAAGTAAATAAAAAAAAATTAAATAAGAAAAAAATAAATAAATAAATAAAAGAAAAACCAAAAAAAAAAAAAAAGTTAAATAGAAAAAAAGATTGAATGGAACCATAACAAATATACCAGGAGATATACTACAATCCTGTTTTAGATATTGAAGCATAGCTGATTTTTCACTTTTTTTGTCTTTCCTGAGTTTGTCTGCTTAAAACTTAAAACAGTACTAATTTTATAGTTGAAAGAGAGGTATAAATCAAAATTTCAATCAGGAATATTTCAGCATAAAGAAACGCCAGAACAAATCAGTGCAAATCTATGTGTTAAAACCTAGGTCTTTCATCTATAACAACTCTCCTCTTTCAAAATTAAAATATACAACACCTTCATCCAATTTCCTCCCTCCCCCTCCACTTCTCACCACAGACATAACTTAGATACATTTATAAAGATAAATCACATTACACTAACCACAGGAAACAAAATATTGTGCTAAATAGATAAAATTTGTATTGTGCCTTTTTTTCTAGCCTTATCCTCAAAATTATCAGAGAATGATATTACAGGTTACCTCTTTGGTAATGTCCCCACTGGCCACACACCACATTCACAGTTGAAACATTTTTCATTAACACATGGACAATCCGAAACTTGAATACAGTGGAGCCCACTTAATTATCTAAGAGCTCATTATCTGGCTGGTGCTAACCAAGCCCATTATTTCCTTTTAGTCTCTCTTTTGCTACTTGTCTTTTCTTCACCTTCCTGCTTGTTAGCACTTCCACCTAAAAATGAGAGCCTCCACAGAGGGATAAAATTCAAATTAGTTGATTCCTTTATCTATTAAAGGATTCATTAGTGGGAAAATGGCTACTGTTCACCAGAATAGAAGTCATGTGCTCTCGTTATTCACACTTCAACAGTGAACGGTAATTCAGAGTAGAGTTGCTTATAAAACAAAACAGACTTTATTACCCATATTTTTACAAACTAATTAGGCAGTCCATATTGCCTGTGACTGCTCTTATTAAACAGGGAAATGAAAGTTTTCTTATTATACAATTAAACAATTGGCATTGTTTTTCAAACTTATTCTCTGTCTGAACTTGCCCAGCTCATAGAAGGCATTCAATAACTGTTTGATGAATGAGCAAGACAGAAAAGGAAGAAGTATGAATGAAAGAAATAAATGTATTAATAAATGAGTAAGTTCTCAAGTCATGGGGGAAAAACTACTTTTATAAATATAATAAGCTAACAAGCGTATATGTGCATGTGTACCTGGCTTGTTTTGGAAGTTGTAAACTGGTATTATAAGCATAAAATAGGATTAATTTTAGAGAAAATATGACATAATGGGAACTTGATACACTCCAGAGTCTAATGTGTCTGATTTTCCATCCCAGGTCTGCATTTGCATACCAAGTAAACATTATTAAATTACTTATTCTTCCCTAAATTCTTCTTTAAGAACTTATATTCTTGAGAAGTTAAAGAACTACCATAAGGGATATTTTTTGTTGTTGTTTTTATGAGCATAACAATGTGGTTTGTATCCTATAAAACTTTAACACAGACACACAAATATTGGTATATACACAGGTACACACACACAAAGATACACAAATATAATAAAATCATCTTTTAGAATTTAAGACATTTTGATTGAAGGGCACTAATATTTCTAGCAAGTATGGCCTTTGAAATAATTACATGTTTAATGAGAATCATAAAATCTTATTAAAGGTATCTTTATCAATTATAAATGTCAAAATTAATCCTTTTATAAACAAAGTAAAGTAAGGTAAAACCTTATCAAGTTAGATCTAATAATTCTGTAATTACAGATCAGATTTCAAACATCTCGAGATATTTTGGTAAAATAATGAGATGTTTATAGTAGACATATGGAGAAGAGTGTGGGCAATCAGGATTTAATATTTTCAAATTGTAATAAAAATGATAAAAGATCAGTCCCACATCTTTATAAAATTTAAGCATTGAACAGATTAAGGCAAGTTTTTATTGTAAGTAGCATAAATATTAAGATTTTATCAGAATTTATGGTAATAACATAAATGTGTTCTAAGAGGAAATAATGTTTTATTATTACATTATCTCGTTGTTATCAATTTTAACCTCTAATTTTTGTTTAGTGTATCATAAAAAATGACATTATGATAATACAATATTAATCCAACTCTTAAATCTGAAATGCTTGAAGTCTAATATCCCAGGAGACACTTTTCTAGTTCATACTCATATTGGTACTCGATCCACAGCACACAAGTGAGGTGTTTCCCTTCCTGATGTGTGAAGTCTTGTCCCAATGGATAGAAATCCATGTCAATTGAAAATACCCTCTACTCTAGTTTGAAGATCATGAGCCAATGAGGAGCAAAGGCAGCCAACTGCCTCAAAATGAAACTTAGACCCATGAAGACAACTGAACTTTCAAACTCTTCAGATGCCCTGATAGAGGATTCATAGATCATTCAGGAATCTGGTTGAATAAATGCTTCAGGTACTATCAAAATGCAATTTATACAGAATCAGACTTATAAGATGGATTAAGAAGTTTAATATGCATATGGTGATGATTTACAACAGTTCAACTGTATACACAAGCCCTGCTCATTCTGCTATGGAGATAACAAATGTGATTTAGACCTGTCCTATTACCAGATGGTAATTTATTAAATCACCAGTAAGTGTTCACGAAATGTGAGCTTAGGCAGTGGAAGTGATGTGATAACATGGAGATGTGAGCATTTCATGCCAAACTAGCTTAAGAGGAAACAAGCCTGATTTGTCTTTTAGAAAGAACCTTGTAAGATGTTAGGGTAAAATTCTTAGAGACCCTGGAAGGAAACTGAGAAAACATGCATAAGTTAGCTCTGAGATAACAAGGAAGGCTTATTTTTCTCTAAAAGGAGGGAAGAATGGAAGACACATCGCAATAGAGGACAAATGAGAAGGAAAATCAAAATCGCTGATTATAATTTTTTAGAATTCTCTTGATAGAGAATTGTCATTGTCTTTTCTTTTACTCTCTCCATCCAGGTCCTGTCATCTGAGCAGTCATATGTCAACCAGAAAGAAGTTAGAGAGTGTAGTTACAACTCATTACAGAAACTGGGTGCTACAGTACGGCTCAACTGGATTGAAAAATTAAGCACACCAATGTAGGACTTCAGACAAGCCACTTATCTCTCTGTGCTTTTGTTTACATTTTAAAGAATTCATTATAACTGCACCTATTTTTTCTCCAAGATTCAAAAACAAATGAGGGGTTGGGGACATAGCTCAGTGGTACTTGCCAAGCATGTGCATGGTCCCAGGTACAATCCTCGGTACCATAAGACAGAGGAGGGTGGGGTGAGCAAGTGAGAGAGAGATGCTAATTAGAACTAAGAGAGCTGGATGCAATGAGATTCCTGAGAAATGTGTCTCTGCACTTAACATGAACCACTTATCAAGTAAGGTCTGTCCTTCTTGAGTGTGCAAAAGAAAACTAGGATCAAGATTAGGAAGAATAAAAGAAAAATAAGGATCACGACATGTGAATGATTAAAAAGTTAAAAAAAATCAACAACTTTCATAATTACAAATATATAACCAATCTTACTATTTTACTCAGAGTTTAGAGGTAAGAAAAATTTTCAAATATTTATAATTAGATTAACTACTTATTTAGCACCATGTTCTCATAAAAATAACATTAAAGCATACCACATGCAATGAATAATGTGGTCATTATAGATTTTTTTCCTTAAGTCAGAAAACAGAATTTCTAAGGAGGTTGATACTGCTTTCTACTGTCAGAATATAGTAGTCATAAACCAATTAAAAGCTACCTTTCCCCCACCTTTGTGTATGTTGGACACAATAATACGAAGAGTTTATTTTTTGAAGTGAATCTATTATTCCATGTCTAGTACAGTTAACAAATACTTCTGAGATGTAAATTCAGATTTTTAAGCTCTCTTTATGTAAATACCCTTTTTTAAAAAAGCAAACTACTTTTAACAGTTTCAGTGAAAAGGGGTTAAGAAAAAAAAGGTTAAAGTTAATTGAGACTAATATTATAAAACCAATATAATTAATTCAAAGCACAGATGCTAAATTCAAACTAATGGGGTTTAATTTGTAGATCTGCTGTTTATTTACTAGTTTTGTGAAGTTAGGCAAGTTGCATAAGATCTGAGTTCCTCCATTCCACACTCACTCAAGAGAATAAAACTTGATCCTACTTCACAAGGTTATCATATAGATTAAATAAATTAAAGCATTTGGCATTGTGCCTGGCTCCTAACATGGATAGAGTAATGGTTAACTGTTCTTATTTTATGCCTGACACATCAACATTCTCAGTCATCACAACAGAACTATAAAGTTATTATCATCACACCAATCAACAAAATAGGTTGGATTATGCTATAATAACAATTGGAAAATTTCAGTAACTTGCAAAAACAAACACTCATTTTCAGTCCTGCCACTCTACTGTGAGGCCAGGGGGACTTCCCAACACATTGTTATCTACGTATTTTTAGTCAGTAATCCAGACTGCTTCTATCCTACATGTGCTTTACAATGCCCTTTCCAGGGGAAATAGGATGAAGGATTGAAGCTCTAGCAACTGACTGCTACACACTGAAGTGACAAGGCTCATTCCTCTTATTGAATTAGCCAAAGCTCATGATAAAACCATGCCTATGTGAGGAAGGCCAATCCTGTGCACTCTAGAGAACAGATGACGGTAGAGGACCTCAAGAACAGAAATGCCCATCTCAGTCTGCATTTATCATTTCCCCATTTTACAATTATTTGGGAGCATGACATTGTTGAAGGAATGGAGCTAAGATTTTAAGCCAGACATTGATTTGTTTTATCCACTAATTCTTAATTTATTTATCTCCTATCTACCCAAATTAGGGTATCAGATCAATTCCCATTGACAACAATGGTGAACTTCAGCTGGACTTGATTGAGTGGGGAGAGTTAGGGGGAAGGCCCAGTCAGAGCATTTGTGGTTTAGATAGTGTTTAACTCAATTGAGAATCAATGAAAGTCTATGAAAATAAGAATAAGAGTCTGGAGAGAAAGTAAAGTGAGATCCGAGAAAAAAGTAGATTTAGTTCTTAAGTGTTCATGCATATATTAGCGTAAAGTTCTTTAGCAAATGCTCAACAATGCTGATTTTCTGTCCCTGGATGATGAAAATTTTTACTATTTTATCTTACTAAATTTTTTACAAATTTCTATTGATTAGACCTACAAAAGAAATCAAGCACTCTTTTTCCTTCTTCTTCTCAATTTTCTTCTTTAATCTTCTGAAATTTCTTTTATAGCATTGACATTTGCGTTTAGAAGGAATATCTTTTAAAATTTACAAGGTAAGTGTGACTATTCTAACATCAAAACCTAAGGAAAAGGTATTCTTGTTGTCTGGAGTTAGGTCTTAAGTCAAAGACCTGAGGATTTTAGTCATTTTTTTTTCTACTTAAGGTAATTCATGTTTTTAAGCAACAAGGTTTGCTATTTATCTGAAAGTCATATAATTAAATTTTATGCCTCTCAAGATTATTATTTGAAAGAGCTTCAGCTTCAGCTATGTAAACTGGAGTCTTTCGAACTTGGAATTCTTACACTTTAATTTTCCTAGATATTATAAGAACAGTAACTTCTTCATTTTATGCACTGTTTCTTAGTTGATTGGGCCAAAATACCAGCAAAAGCAAATACAATCAATACCTTTAATATAACAATTTCTCCAACCATGTAGTTTAGATAAAGGATCTGAGTTCTACATTTACATATGCTTCTTAAGATTGTAATTTAGTGAGGTTATTGCATTCACATGTATTACTGCAAAGATTCCTTAGCCTCCCTCACATTTCTCCTACGAATGCCACACCGCAAGGAAAGCAATGATCTCCTTCATAGAGTTACTACTTAATGCTTTTGAAAGTAGGAAAAAAAAATTTTTAAAGAGGCAAATGACTTGAACGAGTGGATTCTTTTTCTCAACTAACAATATATGGCATGAACAAAGGAAAAGTATGCTGCCTTCCAGGAGGCACTAAGAGTTTGGATTTTCCCCCAACACCTGGGAGTTGATCGGTCACTGCTGATTGAATTTCCATTGTTCATTGATTGTGCCATTTACCAGGCAATCCATCCCTGCTTATGTAATTGCAGCATTCCTGTAGTTCACTCTGTTCTGTCCTAAAGGCTCAGCAGCATGACAGGCTGAGAAAATTAGATGCTGCCCAGCACCAAGATGCTGACCTTCAGAATATAAAATAAGGCCCATCTTTTTAAATCAGTCTTTCTTGATGAGGTTATTTTGAGGGACATTATTCCTAGCAGGTGATTTTTCTTGCTAACCATGTACCTTCTTAAAGCATTTTTATAAGAAGTGATCGTTTGAAAATGTAAATATACCTGTAGTGTGTACAATGTTATGAATAAATTCATTCAATTTATAGTGTGTCAAAAGGGGACAAATGTTTCATCTTTAGATAATACTCTCAGTTCAATCTAGAATTAAACGTAATTTTAAAAACATGTGACTATATTCTTTTCTTAAAAAAGGTAAGAGAGTGGATATAAAGTCTTATCACAGCAGAAATGATAACAGTGTGAAGTATGTCTACATTAGATTCAGTTTTTTCATAATGTGAGCATACCTTAAAACATTAGGTAGTACATGATAAATACCCATTGTGTCATCAGGTTTTAAAAAGAAAAAAGACAAAATCTGATGACTATGAAGAAATTTTGCATAATCTTATTAAGTAGTAAATAAAATAATAAAAAATACTGAATTTCTCAACCAGTTTAATGTGGCAAAGCACTTATTTGACAAAGAACCAAAGTTCAGGGTTTATGTAAAATCCACATTTATATTTTTCTTCTCCTTTAAAACAATCTCAAACTCACAGAAAAGTTGCAAGTATAAGAAAACTTTGTTCCATCTGAACGACTTACTGACATGATGTCCAATAATCCCAGAATAATTTAGTTCATAATTGCTACGAATAAGGACATTTGTCTAGAGCACTACAATATAATCATCAAATTCAGAAAATTAACACTGACACGTAACCACCATCTAATCCTAAAACCCCATTCAGGTTCTTTAATTGTTCCAAAAATGTCAATTACAGTGGGAAATATCTAATTCAGAATTACCTATTGCATCTAGTTCAGGTCTATTTAGTCTCCTTTAATACAGAACAATTCCTCAGTCCAAAGACTACTTTCAAAATAATTCAAGATTTGGCACTGGGCTTCTAAAACAGTTGAGTATTTGTGGAAAAGGTTCTGGGCTTAGAGCCAGAACCCTGGGGCTATTATTACTGACCCAGCTCTGCCCTCTGCTATCGAGCTGTGTGGCCTCATATGTAAACTGGCTTCAGTCTCCTCACATGTAGAAAGGCCATGATGACCCTAACTGTGCAGCATGGGGGAATGGAACAATGAATATGTATGAGAAACTCTCATCATGGCTCAGAGACTGTTCAACAAAAGTCAATTCCCTCATCCTTTTTCAGCTGTTTCCTTTTCTTCCCTGTCAGACATAAAGTCAAATGTTTAGATATTTGGCTCACTAGAATCATTGTAGGATATAATAAGAATAAGTGGATCTTTCAGCAGCTCTTAATTCAGTCTCTTAGACGTTTCTATCCTGTGTGTTCCATGAACTTCTAGTACCTGAAGAAACAACAACAAAAAGAAACCAAAATGTTCAACTTGCAAGAACAGGGAGTCCTATGAAGCAATAGGTTTCAAAATAAACAAAATTCCCTTCATTCCTACTTCATGGACTTTGCTTCTGCCTTTAAACTTAAGTTTCTCCTGAAGAGGGAAGAAGAGAAAGGATGGAGGGGGAGGAAACTACCTTTTATTTGACCCAGGTACTTCCTCATGGTGTAAAAGTCTCTCCTTCCTCTCTCTGCCAAGTAAATCCATAAAATGCTTTTGCCTACCACCAGGCCAATGTGTGAGGCTCTATTCTGGCTTTGGCTCTCATCACTCCATTGACATCACCTTATTAAAAGTCACCAAGGATCTCTAAGTCACAGAGATTCTTTTACAGAGATTGCATTTCTTTCAATCCTAGATAGCCTCAGAACATCTCTAGAGCCCTTCACCACTATTGACTTTCCCAATTTGTATCTCTTCTCTTTTTTTTTTACTCCATGACACTAAAATATCCTGTCCCTCTCATATTTCTTTGAACAAGTCTCATCCATTCCCATGGACTCTTTTTTCTTCTACTTCTTCCCAAAGTTTAGTCCTCAGTATTTTGCTCTTTTCTCCCCCCTACTTTCCCAACAACATTCCCAATGTTTTAACTATAACTTCTTTACAAGTTATACTTAAATCAAAAATCCTACATCAGGCTGTCTCCTAGTTTTCAACACATTATCATTAATTCCCCAATGAATTCCTCCCCTGGGACATTTTACTCAAATTCTTGATGTTGCCATAATGTCTTCTGTTTTCTGCACTCGACCTCTAGACAGTCACTATGTCTGATGTAATCTTAATTCCTGAAATTCCCCTTTCTATTCCTCCTGCCATTACCCTGGTTCATTAGATACCTTACTACATGTTAGCATTACTCTTATATTTCCAATCTCTCTTATCTCCCAGTCCCACAAGAAATCTTGAAATCTGAGGTCAAACTTGGTTTCTGATACTATGTTTATCCCATTATCCTTTTAACAAAAAGCCTCCATGGATCATCACTGCTTTAGTAGGCACTGCAAGTAAAAATGCTCACAATGGCCAAAGTTAATGACCAGAACTGGCAGAGAATAATGCAATGGTGGTGGGGACACTTATCAATAAGCACATGCACCATTTAAAAGGGGCAGCAGATGCTTAGTCCTAGCCAAGTGCTGCCATGAAGGAATACCTTCCTATTTCTGACTGATAGGCTCTGTGTGTATGCACTTGCACTCCCGCATATGTGTGTGTGTTTCAAGAAGAATTCAAAAGCTGAGTTGTTACAGAAAAATTAGATTTCACATAAAATAGACTAATATTTAAATACTGACAATAAATTTTTAAAAAATGAAACAGCATCTGGATCAAACAAAGTCTATCTGTAGGTTTTCCAACAGCTTGCAGCTTATAAGGTCAATGTTAAGGCTCCCACTCCAAGCCCTCCAACCTATCCAACAACTGTCTTCTGAAATCCAGTACCAATAACTCAGAAAATACACTGCAAGCCAACTGGTCTGCTCTAACTATCTTTCAATGCCACTATGCTCTTTCTGAACTCTGCACTTCAGGTGTGTTGTAGAAACACAGAAATTCCTTTCTCCCTTTCTGTATGCTATTTCAATGTCAAGTTCAAATGCTACCATTTCCCTAAACAACTTCTTGGACCAACCTAACTGAAGGGAGTATCTCGTCCATATTCTACATAACTTCACACCAGGTACAGTCCCAGACATTTTCTAAACTCCTATTTGATCATTAGAAATTGATGCTATCATTATTCTTATCTTACAAATGGGATTCTGGAAGCTTTCTCAAGGTAAGTGGCAAAGCCTGGGTTGAAATCAAGTCTGTATTGTTCCAGTGCAGAAGGAAAATGAAGAATTCATGTTTTGGTCACCTATTATGTGACAAGCAGTATACACTAGGGAAAAAAAAATCCTTAATAACAATGATAACCCATTCTGGGGATGGAACCCAGGGATGCTCTACCATTAGATTCAACCCAGTCCTTTTTATTTTTTATTTTGAGACAGGGTCTCGCTAAGTTGCTGAGGCTGGCCTTGAACTTGTGGTCCTCCTGCCTCAGCCTCCTGAGTCACTGGGATTACAGGCATTTAATCCACACCCAGCTGCGAAACAAAATTTTTAGTAAGAATAAATCACACTGATGAAATAAAATCAGATTCAATGTTTTATTATTCACTTTCATCTTCTGCATTACTTTGAGACAGGTGAGGCTGCATGATTCCAAAACTGCACAGATGAATAATGTGGATCCAGTATCATTAAAATGTCAGTGATCTGCAATGCACTAATTTTTTAAAAACACATATCCTTTTACAAAAATTCTCATTGCAGACAATACTGTATAAACACAATTTTTAGAAAATTTAAAAACAAGATCTTATGAAGAAAAAAAAATCAAGTATTTAGAAAGGAAATCTCCAGGTCTTCAATGTCTATTTGCTGGACTGCCACTTTCTCTGCATTGCCCTTGGACTGTGCTGACCCCCACTAACCCTGAAATCACTCAAATCCACCTTCCCTCCACTACTAATGCCCCTGTCTTAGGTTTGGTCTCATGGGTTTTAGCTTAGAATATCCCACTGCCTTCTTTACTGAGTCTCTGCACACTGGTTTTATGGGAAAGACAGTCACATAAAATAAATAATTACAGTATCACATTTTATGAAAGACAATTAGATACTGAGTCTTGAGAACAAAGTGAGGAAGCCACAGCCTTGGATTTGAGGAACACCAGGAGAGTTTCCTCCTCCTAAATGATTGCGCTGTAAGAATACAAAAAGAGCTATTATTCCTCTAACATTTATAGGGTGGACTCCACACAGGACAAGGTGTTAATCCTTTATTCAGTTAATCCTCAAACTAGTCACTTGCATTTGAGGAAACTGAGGCACAGAGAGATTAAATAACTTGCCTGTCAACACAGTAATTGTGAGAGGCAGATCTCAGAGAGTCTGGCCATGAGTCCATGTTCTTAATCTTCATAGCTCCCAGAAAGCAGAGGCTGTTTTCCTCACTGTTGCATACTTAGTGCCTGTTCACTGGGCACATGGAAGAGGATCAATCAAATACTACTGAAAGAAGAAAAATGGAAATGGAGGGAGAAGGTGCTAAAATTGTTAATGGAATATCACATAAACACTCCCCAAATAAGTAAGAGAAGGAAAAGGCCTGATGAGGACACAGAACAGCCTCTTGCTGATTTAATTCCAGATTCCCTACTCTGATCAGGGAGGTACTTCTCAAAGGAAAACTTGACCTTGTCATTTCCCCAATTTCATTGCTGAGCAGTGTATTTCAAAAATCTGTACAGATAATTCCCCTTCCTAATGTCTAGCAGGTGATAGCAACTGCACTCTTCAGGGTCTAGGCACATAGAAGCCACACTGAGTTCTCAGAGACTCAATATCCTAGCAAGTTTGGCATCTATTCTACAATGTCTACAGTTTATCTTGTTTATTGTAATATAAAATTAATGCTTATAACTACTTAATAACTGTAACTCTAGGAAGGAAACTCCATTTCTACCACACCTTCTACCACCACCTGGCCTCTGTCTGCTTTCTTTCTGGGCACCCCCTGCTGCAGCTCCATATGGCTCTGTCCCAGCTACTGGACACATCCATAAATCGCTTCTCACACCATCCCCTGACTCTCTAGCCCCTTCTCCAGCTTCCAGGCAACACAATCATTTGCAACCACATTGCCAGCCACATTTCAAGCTATTTTCCATCTCCTGGACTTGGGTAATTACACTTGTCAACTTTGAGAAGGCATAGACATCCTTCCAAACCCTACTCAGCTGTGATTTTATTGAAGTCCTTACCCACTCTCTTCCTCCCCGCGAACGGGGATACTTGGTAATACTTCCTTAGTTTATTACACAGCCTGCTTTTGTTTACAAGGTGTCTCTCTAGTTTGTGCAGTCCCTGGAGGTAGCCCTCTTTTAATCACCTCAACATCCCGAGTGTCACAGAGCACTGCCATAGAGGAAATCTCTGGTTTATGGAAAACTCAGATCACATTGGATAATCGAGTACCTCAAGAAAACGCAGGGGAGCTAACTATGAGACTGAAGTTAAACCCAAATTGGAAGGTCTGAGTTCATCTCAGATTTCAATTTTCTTTGGGGATTGAACTCCAGATTCCAAGTCCCAGGGACATGGAGCTCAGGGCACCCAAGAATTAGGAGTTCGGAATTGTTCAAGAAGTCACTCACCAACTGGTGGAAGGCGGGTATCTGTTCTCTAGAGTTTTGGTCCAGGGTTTGTACCAGCTGATCTGCTCAGCGGCTTTGCCCCAGAACCTCTCCGGATCGGCCACCGAGGCCGCGAAGTGGGTCTTGTACTCGCCGCCGCCGGAGGACAGCGCCCGACAGCCCAGGCCCCCGAGACCGCCCCGCGCGCCCGGGACCACCAAAGCCCTCCGGGCTGCACTGGCTCCGCGGGCGGAAGAGGACCCCGGCAGGGGCCCCCCGAGTCCCCCGGCGCCCGTGACTTTGCGACACTGCAGCCAAGACGGCTTCATCGCCCCCCAGCAGCCCCCACCACCGCAGACAGAGCAGCCGCGATCCCGAATGCGCCTGTTGGGCAACAACTGGGCCACCAGCGACCGCCAGGGGCGGGGTGGGGGGAGCCAGAGGGAGGGGCGGAGGGAATTCCGAGGTCAGCCCGAGCCCAGAAGTTTGTAAGTCACACTAGAGTCGCTGGGAAAAACCGACCTGGAGCCACCGAGAAAGCAACAGGCTGGAGTGGGGACCCAGCTGGGGCAGGGGCGGTGGGGGGCGGGGAGTTGTCACTGTGTCTTCGCGGGAGGTGAGCTGCGCCTCCGCAGGAGATCCAACCCCATGACTTTACCAGAAAAATCACTGTCAAATGGCAGAACATCCTCCCGACTTACAAGTCTAAGACAAGGCCAAAGACGCCAACTCGCTCTCAATTTTCAAACCAAGCAAGTTGTGTGCAGCGTCCCTGGTTTAATCATTGGTGGAGGTGGCAACGCCCCTGCCTTACGGCGGAAGCCAGCAAACCTGGGCACTGCAGCAAGGTCCCCGATGCATTTTTCTTATTTATTTATGTATTTATTGAAAATCCAGCTCAATTCTGGTCACTAAAAAAAGCAAGCGACTCCAGGGCAATAATTGCTCCAGGATTTCCTGACAGCTGAGGTAGGAGGAGTGGAAGAAGGTTGTGCCTGCTAAATTGGGAAGTGCTTGGAGGGATGATTGACAGGCCGCTGGGGAAGGTAACCCTACTGGGATGGCGAGTCACCTGAGAACTGGACTCCGCACAGAATCTAGAGGCTGAGGGCAGAAAAGACTTGTTGCATTTCCTCTTTCCACTTTACTCCTTTGAAGTTTCTGTGACCCTTTTTTTCTGAGGACTAAAACAAAAAAATATGGTTGTGAAATTTGGGGGTTGACAGGTGATGAAAATGTTCTGAAACTGATGGTGGTGATTGGTTGCCCAACTCTGGACAAACTAAACCCCATTGTGCTGTGAATTGTATGACAAGTGAATTATAACTCAGTAAAGGCTTATTTCAAGTCAAACAAAACAAAAAGGCTAAGTAAAGATGAAATGAATCTCAGGGGAAAAAAAAGGAAACAAAATTAAAAGAGAAAGGTGGTATGAATTACTATTTGGTTGACATTCTTCAGTCTCTGCTGGTTCCCATGATTTAATGAAATTTGAAAACAATCAAATGTTTAATCAATCAAATCAAATCTTTTCCTTTAATATTATACCAACCGTATTCCGTTTTAGTGTGACAATATTTGCACTTTTAAATGTAAAGATGTGTGTTCCCAAATCTGATATGAGAAACAATAGAAGCCCCTGGCCCTGGAATGGATCATAACTTGAATATCTGTAAACAAATGATAGTTCAGGAAGAAAATATGTGAGGATAAAGGTTAAATAGAACAGAAATAAATAATACAAAACAGAAAAACAAAAGTTTCTTTAAATAGCCACCTCAGCTGTTCTAACTGGGACTTAGGCACTTCAGTATCCTTTATTTCTCCCAAAATTCTAATGGCAAGAGACACTGCCATCACTTAAATGCAAAACCATTTACCCTCTTGGCCCCCTACTTTATCCTTCTGGGTCTCTTGAACCTGCTCTCTTGTATATAAGTTCCACTGACCACGAATGATCCCTCATTGGATTCCAGTGGTGTATACTTTAGTCATTCATTTAACAAATAAATGAGGACACACATTATGTAAGTTATGGGCCATTGGATAAGATGGGAAGGAAGAACCAGACAGTAATTGGTTTCTAGTATTTGTAGACTTTATGCTCAGCACTTTAAAGATAATGTCAGTTCCTGTGATTCTCATAAGCCTCCCAAGAAGGGGGAATTCTAATCCCCATGTTTACAAATAAAGTTTAGAGATAGGTGAGCTTGCTCCAGCCCAGGCAGCTACCCAGCAACACTCAGAACTTACACCTTGCTGATTCTCAGTTTCAGAACCAGAATGCCTTGAATTGCAGGTGAGCCATGATACTAAGCACCTGCACCTTAGGTGGAGGGGTCAGAAACTGTCCATTCCAGTCCTGTCATTCCAGCATAGTATTCAAATGCCATTTTCTTTCTCCCCCCACTTTATCTTGTCTTTATTTATTTTTATTGATGTTTTATAGTTATAACCAAGAGTAAGATTCATTGTGATCTATTCATAAAGGCATATAGTGTAATTTGTCTGTTTCATACCTTCTATACTTTCCCCCACTGTCCCTCCTGCCTTCTCTGACCCCCTTCCTCTATATTCTGCTAGTCTCCCTTCTATTTTCATGAGATCCCCCAACACACACACACACACACACACACACACACACACACAATTGTTTTCCTTTTTCCTCTCTAGCTTCCACAAATGAGAGAAATCATAGGTCCTTGACTTTCTGAGTCTAGCTTATCTCACTTACCATGAGTACCATTTTCTTTCTGTACCTCAACTTGAATAAGTTGGGGAATCTGACTTCAAAGACCATGATTTTCATGCCAAGCTGATTATCTTCTTATTTAAAAATAATTTTAAGCTTTCAATAAACTATAATAAATTAAATACCTACACCCATTTTCCTTCTTTGAGAAACCCAACTGCAAGAGAATCATAAGGGTAGTGGTGGTGGAAAAAAAAAATCTACAAATATAAAGAGAACTAGAGAGAAGAAAGCAAATGAGAAAATGGAAGAAGATGGGTCTGTGGCAAACTTAAATAGGAGAAAGGAAAAGCTGAATTTAACTGATAATGGAGAAGAAAATAAATGGATTTCCTCTTTGGAACCTGGAATGTTTCAGGATTTGGGGGCCATGGGTTCCTCTGAATATTCAGAATGAAGGTTAGGGCTTAAAAGCAAGAAAAGTGATTAAAAGATTGTATGAAGATCTCCACAAGGCAGATGAAACCACTTCTCCTGAACTCATCAGCACATGATCCTGTGTGTGTGTGTGTGTGTGTGTGTGTTGTTTGTTTAGTGTGGTGTTGGGGATAAAATCCCAGGGCCTTCTCCTGCCACACAGATGCTCTACCACTAAACCTCATCCTCAGCCCCAACTTGCTTCAAGTTATGTAGAATAGACTGTTAGCAAAAGTCCCATTTCAGGCCAAGGGGAGAACAGGAGTGAATCCATAGTCCAGCAAAGGCATGGGGTCTGGGTTGGAGCAAGTGCAGGGTACAGGTAAGCAAGAGAATGCAGATGGATTAGAAAACTGTAGTGCAGCCAGCAGGATAGTGAGGCATAAAATAGTGTCCAACACAGGTCACGGCCTCCTGGTAAAGGACTGGCCTTTAAATTAATACACTAATCATATGAAAATCTTAAAATCATTAGCCATGGAGTCTCAGTGTACATTTTAGTACTGACACTTACTGGGTATGAAAACTTGGAAGGTTTACTAACTTGCCTGTGCTATATCCTATCAATTCCTCCACTTTAGTGTCCAACACCACTAGTCCAAGTTAATCTTAGAGAAGAAGAGAAAAGACAAGGAGACAGAGAGAGAGAAAGGAAGTGATTTAAAAGCACATGATTTAAAAATAATTATATATCATGCTGGTCCTGCAGTCTGTTGGCCACACAATTCTTATTTTTATTTAGAAATTGTTAAGGCCCAAATGTCTAACTTCAAGTAGGTATTAGAATTATTAAAAGTTTTGCTTATAACTTTTATGGACCTAGTGTCTTGGATATCATGAAAACTTGACCAGTGCCACGTACAAGCGTGAGGTTACATGAGCACCTCATCACTACAGAAGGTACATGCTGACCTAAAATCTGATCCTGGGGGAACACTGCAGATTTATTCTGATTTAGCAACAGAGTTTATGGAAAATATGATATTTTTATGGCTTAAAAAGTAGTTTTTAAGTTCCTAAAATGAAGTAGTACACAGAACGTAATTGTGAACTCCAATTTTGAAATATTCTGTTTGTCAACACACTAATTGAAATAAAAATAAGGAGACAAGGGCAGATGAAAGATTATTTTAAAACAAATGGGGAGACACTCAATGACCCTAGTTCACCCTTCAGCCAAATAAGACATGATATTCACTCACCGACCTCATTTTATTTCAGGAAAAAAATAAATACTAAACTTATTTCTAGTTAAGCAGAGTATTTAGCTGCTTCTATTCAAGAAGACCTTGAAGGGAGCAACATAGGGAAATATCTCCAATCATTTGTTTGTCAAGTTCTTCTTTCATTTTTATTTTCTTTTCCCCCTGCATGGCAATTGGCCATTGAGAAAAAAGTTCTCATCAATGCAGTTATGAACTCAATAAAAGTTATGAATACCTTAATCAAATTATCTATATCCTTGATAACCCACTTTAATTCTTCTATAGAATTGAATTCTCTTATGGAGTTTATACTATTTTTTTTCATATTCACAAACCAAAACCTCTGTATGGAGCTCATTTATAATACTCTAAGTATATAAAAATGACCTCATTGTCATGGTAATAAATGAAAAGGAAAAGAAATGTTCTTTGTCATAAAATTTTTCATAGTGTACAACTGATTGCCTAACATCAACTCATGCTGCCTTTTTGTTGTTGGTGGTGATGGTGCAAGTGATTGATAAGAGCCAATCGTTGATTTTCACTGCCCAGGTCAAAGGCACTCCCTCTGTCCCCGCTCCTGCCTTCTCCTACCTGCTCTGGAAGGTACTCTCACACTGCCCCCTTCTCCCCATACCACAGCACCACTGTCCCTTTCTTGGTTGCCAGTCCAGCTGCCTTAGAATATCAAAAGGGTGACATGTTCAGTTCTTTTCCTGTCCAACTGCAGGGTATAGAATAGGCAATCCTAAGTGCGGCTTTCTACACAAATGTTTTTGATTACAAATATCTAACTAGGTTTGAAATGTTTTATAGAATAAGACAATATTCTTTTCAAAATTCTTTTAAAAAATATACAGTTTGGTTATTTATTTCCATCCCCCAACCCTGTTTGCATACCCTCCCCCACCTCCAGTCTCTCACCCGTTAGCCCTGTTTTCCTTGGTTGTGTAGTTGTGTATAGGAGTGTGTGTGTGTGTGTGTGTGTGTGTGTTGGTGGTGGGGTGGGTGGATATGAAATTAAACTAGGAAATGAAACTCAAAGCCAGTTTACCAAAATAAGAGCTGTGCTTATGTAACAAGGAATTGGGCAATAATATTTGGGCTTCAAAGACAACACACAGATTCCAGCCAAAATTTAGTTACAAATTGAAGGAAATATACAGAGAAAGAAATTACTTAATTTAGCTAGAACATGAAACCAGATGTCTCATTTATTCAAAGCACTGTGGAAAAGAAAACTAAAAAAATGATTACGAGTTAGCGATTGGGATAGTTTTAATGCAATCTGACCAACATTTAGCTGTGTAGTTCCTCTCTGGCCCTATTTCTACTCCTCCAAACCAATGACCATGCCATATTCTGGGTGACTAGCAAGTGACATGATGGAGACAATCAAAAAGGACAGTGATCTATTTGGACTCTTTTCTCCATTTGTTATTTTGAAGGACAGCATAATTGATGATTCTTGAGGTCCCTTCATGTTTTGTCTATTGAATTCCTTAGCTGTTCCTATGGTTGAACCATTAACTATTTATGGCTTATTTGGGCTATTTGTTTTAATAAGAGCTGCTTGCAAATTTCTTCAAGAAGTCCAGAGTCTATTCAGAATTCCCAGTAAAGATATTATATAAAAGAGAGGGTTTATTCCTTTACATGATTAATAGATTAATGGATTAGTGGGTTCATGGGTTATCTTAAGAATGGGTCCGCTATAAAAGCCAGTGTGACCAGGTCTCTTGAGAGCTTCCTGTCTCTTGCCACACTGTCAGAATTTTGTCAGCAAGAAAACCATCACCATATTCACAGCCTTGATCTGGAACCAAACTGTGAGCTCAAATAAATCTCCTTTCTTTATGATTTACCCAATCTGTGGCATCATGTTATTACCAAGACACTTCACAACACATAATAAATATTGTGCAAAAGAAATAATCTATGTATTTGCCTAAAAATAAACAGAAGATATATTTTCATAGATCATTTTTATAACTTTTAGAGAGCACTAAACCGATTAATATATTTATCTTTCAAAAATGTCTATGCTGAAGTTCAAATTGCAATTTGAATCAAGAAAGAATAATCAATCTCAGTATCTTTATTAATGCTTACCTGTTGAACTCAAGGAGTTAATATGAATTCTCAATGTGCTAAGTTACAACTCTTTGCTTTCATTTAATGAAACCTGTAATAATATGATAAATTACTATCTTGGAAGTTAAAAGTAGCACAAAATGGGCTAAGTTATGTGCAACAATAATCTGAAAACTATGAAAACTGATGCTTACTCTTCTAAAAGAGTAAATGCAATATCCAAATGCAGTTAACTTACTAACAAAATCATCTATGCTATTTAGGAATAATTTAGCAGCCCCACAATACTTGCAATTTTGCTGCTGTTATTAGAGTTCACAATTCTGCTTCTGTTAATTTCTATCTATGAAAGATTCAGCCTACTAGGTATGGTCATGTCCTGACTTCCACCAAGCTTTTAGTTGAGCAGATATTGGGTAGTTTTCTGGACATTTATGTGCTCCAAAACTCTTCTGATACTCCGTGTGGAGATATGCCCAAGTAACTAATTCAATATATGTTCATTCATTCAAGAAGGCTATTTAACAAAGAGCTATTGAATGTCAATAGCCAATCAGGCAGCTCAAGAAAGACAGGCACTTTTTTTTTTTTTTTAACCAGGTATTATGATGCTTACATTTTTGTGGACAGGTAGAGAAAAAAAAAAAAACTAGTAAAATGCTAAATAATGTTAATTTAGATGAAGATTTGAGCTTTGACGAAAATAAAACAAAGATCAAATTAGTGACTTTCTTTGAAGAGGTAACATTAAAACTAAGACCCAAATTATAGACAAGAGTCAGCCATGTGAATATCCGGAGGAAAAGAAATTTAGATAGAGGGTAAGAGAGACCAAGAAGAGCAAGGTCTTCGTGATTTGAACAAGCTTTATGTATACAAGAGTTAAAAAGTGAACAAGTGATATTAGAGTACAATGAAAGGTAAATAAGCCAATCCCAAAAAAACAAAGGTCGAATGTTTTCCCTGATCAGTGGATGATGATACATAATGGGGGTTAGGTAGTGGAGGGTGAGAGAAGAAGGGAGGAACTTTGGATTACATAGAATGAAATGAGAGGGAGGAGGGGGCAGGGGTATGAAAAATGGTGGAATTAGACAGACATCCTTACCCTATGCACATGTATGATTACATGAATGGTATGAATCTACATCCTGAACAACCATAGAAACGAAAAATTGTACCCCATTTGTGTACAATGAATCAAAATGCAGTCTGTAAAAATAAAAAAAATTCAAAAGACACAATTTGAGACAATGTAGTGGCTAGATCATTGAAGGACCTTACATGCTATGGAAAAGACTTTAGATTTTACACTAAATGCAATTAAAAACAAGTGGATGGATTTCAGAACAGGAGAGATGGTGTTCTATTTATGCTAGTAAAGTTTTGGGGTTTTGACTCTTCTTAGTCTGGTTCTTACCACAATAATTTGTTACTAATTTCTACATCTGTGACCAGTATATCCAAACCAGAGACTGGGATTTGCTCACTTGGCACTTTCCTTTATATCTATGTTTTAATTCCATGGAAGTTCAGTGCTGGGTCCCACCTTGACTCAAGTTCAAGAAGTCTTTTGTTCCAGATTCTGTATTCCTATTTTATATGCTGGAGAGATAAGCACTTAATTCTTCAAACACTTTGAGTCCTTGCTAATTCCCTTTTCAAATCTATTTTAGAGAGCTACAAGGAACTCAATAACAATAACAAAGCCTTCAAATCTCAAACCCCATTTTCAACTTTTTAAGCTTCAAGAAGAGTTGAGCAGATCCAATATGAACAGAACAATTTTACAGGGCCGAACAGTGTCTAGTATACTGTATTCACGCCATCATACTAATAATACTTTTCTTTTCAAATTTGAGTACTCAGTGATTACTTTAGGTTTAAGACATCCAGCCTACTTGCAAAATATCTCAATTGTAGATGAAGGATCAGTGACTTCAAAGATATCCCTCCCTGGCTCCCACCTTCACCCTTCACATCCTCCTTATTATCATCAAGGCTATGTTTTTCTCCATGTAAGTTTCTTTCATGTTTTGTTTTCCTGGAATTAGATGATTTAGTAATTGAACTAGGCCTTTATATAGTCTATAAACATTACAGTTCAAAATATATAGACCATAAACAATAACAGAATTAAAATTTGAGCTTAAAAATATCATTAAACAAAAAATTGTTTTGAGAATTATATAAATCTGAGTAAAAAACTGACTAACATTCACCTCTGTGTGGTTCTCTAATCTTTAGCATATGGGAAATGACCACTGATTTTAGCAGTACTGCATGTAGTAACACTCTATTGGATTCGATAAAAGGAAAGTAAATTTGAGCTTAAGTATTATAAATGCACTTGTGGTAATTTAAACAAAAACCACAGAGGTCCTACTTAAGTTGTAATTCGGATATGTAAATTAAATTCTTCAATCTTCAATTTTTTAAAAGCCAAAATAATTGTGTAGAGCAAAGTAAGGACTTTTGCAAAAACAACAAAATTAAATCTATCCTAGGGATTTGGTTATGTTCTATATAACTAATTGTTAATCACATTTTATTTGTGATTTTTTTGAAACTCCTAAATCTAATTTTTTTCCTCCACAAATATTATTTAAAGTAACTTTTAGGTGACTTCTTATAATATCCATCTTAATTCTTTCAAAAGAATCAAGTAAATGTTTAAATGAACTGCTATAATTTTACTTTTGAAAATTGATTGAGAATTTGTACAAGATCTAGATATAAGAGATAGATTTTCTAAGCAATAATTTTTTTTGGCTGTCAAAAATACATGTAATCTATTTAAGTAAGAAAGATAATAATCAGGAAACTTGCAAAAGAAGGAGTAGAACACACTCCAATTTTCTCTTTGAAGCTGGAACGTTGGTTAAAAAAGTAATTTAGAATCCACTGTTAAGCAATCAAAAAGATGGATTAAGAGCAAAAGAGCACAACTATTTTATCTCTGCTTTAAAATTATCTGCAACCTCTTCTTTTAACAAAAATGAACCAAGAAATCTTCAAATCATACTATAAAGTAAATCAACAGAATTTGAAGTGCATGTTATGAAAATACAACTGATGCAAACAGAAGTGGAAAATCTGCTAATGAACATGTGAAGCTAATATTATCCAAGAGAATAGAGAAATGGAGAAAAGAAAGTTAAAAACATTTTAAGATGGTACAAATTTCTCCAGTCAGTACAACAGATCTTAATGTGGACCAAATGCATTATTAATTCCTGATCAACAAAGCCAAAGGGGTAAATATAAAAGGAAAGGCCAGGAAGAAAAGATCATGATACAGAGGTTATGAATTCAGACTTTTGAGCCAGAGTATTCATCCATCTTGTCCTGTCTCTTATTGGCTGTGTAAATTTGGTCTAGTTTCTTAATTCCAAGACTTACTTTCCTCCTATGTAAAATGGAGAACATAACAGTAATGCTTCATGGGTTTATTGGAGGCCAAAGTGAGATAATGCATATAAAATTATCAGTACATTGCTTAGTTCATATTGGTTCATATTTCCATTCATTCATTCAGCAGATATTCATTAGGCACAAACTGTATGCCAGGCATTCTTTTAGCTAATAGGAATAAAACAGGAACAAGATTATCATCATGCAGCTTGTAGTTTAGTAAGAAAAAGTGGTCAACTATAAAAACGTGCTGTGGGAGTATGGGAGCACATGATCATTCTAGAAAAGGGTGGGGCAGGGAGTGAAGTCAGAGAACACTGTTTGGAGGAGATGACTTTCAAGCTAGGACTGTAGGAAGAGACAGGGATCAGGCAGGAAACAAGGAGGCAGAGAGACATTTCAGACCAAGGGAAAGACACCTGAAAAGATCTTTAATTCTTTCAGAGATTTAGATAGGTATATGCTCTTCTCATCATCATCTCTAGCTATTTTTATAAGCTGTGACATCTGTATGGAACACTTTTCTGCCTCTGTTGTCTGCCTGCCCCTTCCCACTTCACCCATATGTGGTGACTAATGGTCAAGTGAAAAAAGTAGTCAAGACTTACAAGGTCATAGTAAAGCTTCACAAGCCGCAGAGAATAAGATGGAGTTTATCTTCAGTGTAATGAGAAATCATTGAAGATTTTTAAATAGGGTGTGTGTGTGTCTGAGTCAATGTTTCCTGTAAGTTAATATTCCTCTATTGAACTTTACTTAGCAACAACTTGCCTTGGGGAAAGGAGAGCAGAAATGACTATTCATAGGTTACTGAGAAAATAGACCCATAAGGTCCAAAGGTCCAGAAGCTGCAAAATAATCACATCACATTTAATTTCAGACAGCCCCGTAGTTGGTGTGTTTGTATATTGTCCAATGTGCACAGCAAGAAGGGAAATTGAAGCCAGAAGAGTATAATTAAACATATGAATATGCACAATGGCCATCCAGATAATGTAGTCATGGCAGTAGTGACAACAGAAGCATGACAGCCTACTGAGAAGGCTCCCAGAGGTCTTTATGCCAGATTAGGACCCAAGAGACAGAATATGTGTGTCATATGCGTGTCAGAGATAAAGGAGAAATTGGGAAGATGATTTTATTTGCCTATTGCCGCCTAAATAGATTCCAGTTACCTTGAATTTCAAGACCCTTTATAATCTAGCCTCTCTTTAGCTCTTCTTCCTCATCTCTTACCACATCTCCACATTGTCCCCAGAACTTTCAGTTTTCTTATTGATTTATGCCTGGTACTCATCCACTCTGCTTACACACTACTCCATTTTTCTAGGTCATCCTTTTACTCTTTTCTTTTTCACATTGATAATTCCTACTCAGCCTTCTCTCTCTCTCTCTCTTGGTTGGTGTTGTTACTGGGTATTTAACCAAGTGGCACTTTACCAATGAGCAACATTGCCAGCCTTTTTTAAAATTTGCTTTTGAATTTTGAGACATGGTGTCACTAAGTTGCTGTGGCTGGCCTCAAACTTGTCATCTTCCTGCCTCAGCCTCCCAAGTCACTGGGATTACCAATGTGCACCACAACACCCAGCAGGAAGCATTTTCTAGGTGCCATGTTATTCAGTTACTGCACTTGACTCTCTGTTCCAGTTAAAAGTAATTCTGAGAGTTACCTTTCTTCAGAGAATATCTAGCGTCACATTATTACATAATAGGTATTTAATAAGTGCTGGTGAACATATCTGATTTGCCATTTAATTTATTGAGTAAATGAATAAGACAAAAACCAAACCAAAATAAAAACTCAGGTACACACAATAAAAGAAAAAAGAATAAGACACTGGGTTGGTGGTTGCTATGTTTATAAAGAGCTTACTGCTCATTTTTATTATCTTATTTATATTTTATGAAATCTTGATAAACTGATAAAATTATTTCTGTTTTATCAGCAGGGAGTTTGAACATCAGAATGTTAATGTCTTGTTGAAGACTAAACTGATAAAAGACATTGAATTAGAACCAGAAATTATAAGGTTTTCATGTGGAGAATAAAGTACAAATACAAAAATATTTTATAGAGTTTTAGAGGATAGATTAGTTGATAGACTCACTTGCACTGGTTTTTCTGTGGGGTTTTGTTTGTTTGTTTGTTTGTTTTTTGGGACCAGGACTTGAACCCAGGGGTACTTAACCACTGAGCCACATCCCTAGCCCTTTAATGCTTAATTTTGAGATAGGGTCTTGCTATGTTGCTTAGGGTCTTACTAAATTGCTGAGGCTGGCTTTGAACTTGCATTCCTCCTGCCTCAGCCTCCCATGTTGTTGGGATTACAGATGTTGCCACTATATATGGCACTTTCACTGATCTTCAAAGTGAGACAAATAAGGATCTTTGATGCTAGTTTAACTTTTGCTGATCTTGAGCAGTTTTATGGACATGATATGATGATTGCATTTTTTCAAGTCTTAGAAATATGGAATTTAAAATATTTGGCTTAATGAGTATTTGAACCTCAGGTAAAGGACAAACTTTTCTGCTTGGGCCATAATTTACTTCACTGGAAGTTGAAAATTGGAAGTTCAGCTCCAGATATTCTGGATCTGCTGATAAACATCAGAATTTTTGACCAGTAGCATTTGACCAATTTCTCTTGTAATAAGAATATTATTGGGAGTAGAAATTTTAAAAATCAACTCTCCAGTTTCTTAAATGCAGAATGAATTAACATAAATTATTGGTGACAATTCCATGCTGAGTAAATAGAATTTTGAGAGAAAAAGAAACTTAACATTGTTGACCTAAGTGGTCCAAAAATATAGAGCAACCAGACAGGCCTTAATATTTTGTTAAATAACAGAATAGGTGACTAAAGGATATACACACACACACACATATATATAAATATATATAAACATAAATTTATACATATATAAATGTTATGGTGAGATTGCAATAAATAACCAAGTTGATCTTAATGCAGGAGACAGAACCCATCACTATTCACTGGCTGGTGGTCGGGATTCACCAGTTGGCAGGAGGGAGAGACAGGCTGCAAGTCTATACCCATTGACCTCCTCCAGGGGTTAGAATACACCTTTTATACCATAAGTAAAGCATATCAGAACATCAATCATAAGTGGTTTCAAAGTGCTATGATTCAGAACTACAAACAAACACCATGAGATCTAAAATCATAAGCAGAAGGGGAACAGGGTCAAAATAACCCTAGTTGTGTACAAACTAAGAATGGTCACTAATGTCTAGACAATCATTCTGACAGGGTACATTGTCCAAGAAAAATGGGAATAAAAAGAGAACAATTTTACATTGTATAAGAATTGCCATTTTGCATTGCCAAATATGCTCTGCTGAGCAACTGTTAATGGGTACAGAG
The DNA here is from genome assembly GCA_020662805.1 of Glaucomys volans. Lineage (NCBI taxonomy): Eukaryota > Metazoa > Chordata > Mammalia > Rodentia > Sciuridae > Glaucomys > Glaucomys volans. Next base: position 444,596 of record JAJEJO010005018.1, on the reverse strand, counting down.
GCAGGGTTTTTCCATGGGAGAAGCATTTCTTACATGACATGGAGTAAAATCGAGTCTGTTTGGTCATTGTCCAGATAGCCTGGCCCATAACATTTCCCTTTTTCTAGAAATAATCAAATCTTTGATTTATCTTTTAAACTAGGTAAGGGATTATAACGGCCATGCATAGACATTAACTTGGCTAATGAAATATGTTGTTTTAACCGCTCAGGTCTTATAACATAGTCCAAACCAGAGACAAAATATGATTAACATTTTTTTTCAGTCTTATCTTTAGAGGGTAATTGGGGTCTTTGAAGGCTGTCCATCTTCTGTAAGAGAGCTTTCTCTTGTCTTGACTCAGATGTGATGAATCCATGTTGTGAGTAAGGTCCCTCCACTCCAACTGAGCATTAGTCCTTCTTTCTGGAACCATTTGACATAGACGTAGTCTTCTGGCTGGAATGGGTGTTGGAAATCAGTAGTCTCTTGGGGCTGGTTCTCTCATAAGTTGATCCTTTTGGAGAGACTTAACAACAGGTTGGAACAGGAGTTGGTTATCTTGGTAAGGGTGGAGGAAGGGCTCTGGAAGCATTAACATTTTTAATCTCCCAGGGGTGGCCTCCAATTTTTTGGGAGCCAAACTGGTTTTCATTTTTGTGATCCAACCCAATTATCTGTCTACATTGACTGTCTTTTTAGTTTTTATTATTACCCCTCTAATTTTAGGGACTTCTTACTTCTGTAAGGAAAAAGGTCAATGACTGCTCTTGCTGCTTCGAGCTGAGAGGGGGTGACATGGGATGGGGCAAGGAGTTTGGGAGTCCCTTTTTAGAAATTGGGTTGGTGGAAGGATGTATGGTAAAAGTCTGGTTTGGGAAGAGCAGAATGTAAAGTCTTCTGGGGATAAGGGCGTCTGTGAAAGAAACAAAAAGACGTGAGTACTGAAATGAGATTAATACAAAATAAATGTTGCAGCATCTGAAACATCAGTGAATATTTAAGATGATAGAAGTCAATAATCTCTTATCAGGAGATGGAAGAGCTGAGAAGTTGTCCCCATAACAAGGCCTAATAAAGCCTAACAAGGCCCTTTTTGGGAATGTAAATCTATAACATTGCCAGAGTTATCAGGAATGTAAACACAACGTTTATTTAAGTTACCTAATGTCATTTGATTTTTGTAAAATATCTTTTTATTGGCACAACCTCTGTATTTAGTAGAGATCCCTTTATCTTTGTTACTTAGGGCTAGATAATTAAACCAGGAAGTATCAATAAGCCTACCTGTGTAGGAGTTTAGGAAGATCTGTAGGCCTTAAACTTACTAAATACTTTCAACTCTGGCAGTTTTCCTTGATAGTTATTAGGCATTTTTGTCTAAGAATCTTTCTTTTGTTGTCTCCAGTCTTACTTATTTTGGGGAGGGCCTAACACAAGTGTACATCTTAAGTTACATTAAAATAGCTGTTTTTTTTTAAATGTCCAGGAATGGCTGTTTTGGTTTTAACTGTTTTTGCCAGGTGTTTAAGATCAAGCTGGTCAAATTGACCTTGCTCCTATCTACTGTTGAGAGCCAACTGAGTTCCCTTGGGGGTTACTCTTGGGAACTTGTGAGCAGCCTCTTAGCTCTGCTAGTACCATCTGTACTAAGATGGGTCAAGGTCTCACTGACCATGTGGCTTGGAAGCATCAGGGATGTCTCCCCTTTCCAATGACCCTCCTCTTTTGCAGGATGTACATTGATTGGCTTTCTTTTTTAGGGTCAGAGTAATCTCCCTGATCAGGAAGTCATGTGACTCAGAGTTGCAAAGTTCTTCCCCTTGTTCCTTGGGTTCAAACCAGCTCAGAGGGCAAAAGCCAAATGCTGGTTTTCGTGGCCCCTTAATTTAACCTTAATTTGTTTTAAGTTTTGTCTTAAACATCCAGCAAGTCAGTCTTATCAGTCTTAAAGTAAGAGTACTGGGCTTTAACTTTAGTGTTTATAACTTCATAGTTATTTTTGCCCCTTTTAATTACTATCTGTCTAGAGATGATGGTTTACTAGATTTTTGTAAGGCATTAAAAGATAGTACTTAAAGTTTAAAAGGAAAACTCAAAATTAAATTAACAAGAGCAAAAACATATTTAGTTTGTACCTAATCTTGAACCTTAGCTGAGTTATTCATTATATCCCCTGTTTGAGATCACAGTGATCTCTACAATAAAAATCAATCTTTTGAATACAACTTTAAATAGGCTGAAGTCTGGTCTATTTTAGAACCATTTCAACATGTTGTAAGGTGGGAGGTAGAGCCTTATCTCAGGTAAGGTGGGGCTTTTCATAAATCCTAGGTATAGTGTTCTAGATCTGAAGCTGATTTTGCCTTTTTAGATATCATTTTATAAAATTTACATATATTGTTTTCTGAGTCCACATGAATTTTAGCTAACACAATTTGACATTATCTCTAAAACATGAATCAAAAAAGGCTCAGAGAGCTTTTAACTTTCCTTTTGTATGGAAAATGTGGAAAATGATTTTATGTTTTACTTTATTAACCTTTAAAAAGATCATGTTCTTATTATCTTTTAAAAATACCTTTTAAGTTTTTATATCCCAGTGTAAAGATACCTTTGCAGACAACTTTAATTTGGAGAACACCAGCTTGTTAAAATGTTCTTTTAAACCTTTTACTTTAAAGACTTGTGTACCTGGAAGACATGAACACAACTACTATGTAAAGAAGAGTAATAGCACCATAATTACATTGATGTTTTTGTATTAACCAAGTTTAGCTTTTAAAGAAAAATTTAGACCCTGTAATGTAGTACAATATCTAAAGCAGTAGCTGCTGTTTAACCAGAGTTGTTAAGAGTTTTTTAAGATTAGTTGTTTTAGAGAATAAAATTTAACAGATACAATATTAAGAGTAAATTAATGCTTTAAGAAATCCCTGTCATTTTAACATATTGACTAAAGTTTGGTTTATACCAGTACATTAATATTTGACCTTAGTGAAAAACATGAAATACTTTAACTGATTGTATTGCTTAGATATAACTAACTTAGTTACAAATAAACCTTTTTAAAATTATCCTTAATTTACATAGACTTTTTACCATTTAATTAGACTCTCTTGTTGTTTACTTAGATGTAGTATAACTTTACTTAACCTCATAAAGGCTTTCTTACCTAGAAACATTTTTTCCTTTTACTGAATATATTTTTATACCTAGAACATTCTAATTTTTTTTCCTATCTCTTGACCCCCTTTTAAAATTTATACTCTGAAGCATCCCCTGTAAATTTCTGAATTTAGACAAATTATGTTAGTAAGATAAAATACTTTGTTATTTATAGTACTCTATTTGAAATGCAGTTGAAACTTTTGGACTCTTTGTATATAGAACTGTACTTGTTGGGACATTTAGTAACCTTGCTTTTGGGGACAACACAAAGTCATTTTAACCCCTTTTTTATTTACCAATTTATGAAAACACCAATAATGTTTAAGTATGCTGACCTATGGAATTTAAGGAGTTAAAAGCACTTGATGTTATATTTAACAGTCAGCATTTTAACTCTGTAAATCATTCAGATGTTTCTAACAGACCCATCCATGATTAATCCCGCAAATCTAATTTTCTTATTTTTAAAAAACAAGATATCAGACAAATAAATTGACAGCATTAACCATTTCCTATTGAGGAAAAATCCTAGAAACAATGGATATTAGACATTTTATAGACATCAACATTTAATCATTTTTTGACCACCTAGAAACTGTCCATTAGGAACTTGAAAGACATACCTTTAATTTTACCCAATTTAAATTGAACTTTTTAAATTACATGAATCAAAGGCATTTGGATTCATTGTTTTTTAATTTTAATTTATGAGCTCATATGACAATTTTGGAACCAATCATATGTAGATATGACAATACACTGGTGTACATACAAAACAGACAAAAAAGGTCTTTTAGCTTATTTTTTAAAACCCATTATATTGAGAGCTAACCCTTGGAAATTTGTCTCTGAATGAAATGGAGTGTTAAAAACAAAACAAAACAAAAAACCCACCTTTATAGTTGGATAAAATAGATATGATCAAAGAAACACATTAACCTAGGCACATAAGATCAAAATCATGAACTCAAAAAACACAGAACTTTAAAAGCCTTCTTGGTCTCCATCTGATGTAGTCCCACTCATCAGAGATGAAAAGAGTTAAGAAAATATAGACAAAGGCCATGGCCCTATCCCTCCCTGAAGGAATTTCTTGAAGAGATATCAAGGGAATCTGCTTCCATTGGTCTCCTCTGGAGAGCCCTCTCAGGTTGGGGTCCTGTTCTAAACTCGTTTTTCTGATATCTTGGACAGTGGCCACCAAAATTTTAGACTGGCATTTTGAAGAATGTTTTGAACCAACTCCAATAGTTGGAAGTTACTCATACCTATAAATCTTTTAAGTTTTTGGAGTTTTCTGTGAATATCTGGGGCTGACTGAGAGACAGAAGCCAAATTTTCCTAGACAAAATGATACGACTGTTAATTAGAAAGAGAATAGGAAAGAGAGCGAAGGAGAGAGAACCCTGAAATCATTTTTTTTCTTTTTCAGTCCTGTTGGCAACAGTTTACATTTTAATGCAAGTTTTAGTGAACTTGGTTAAAAACATTTCTAACCATTTTTTTCCAGGTTGGTAATCAGGTCAGGTTCAGATTAGGTTTCCACGACAAGGCTACCAATTAAAACAATAGGTAGAAACAGAAGTAAGGTGAGAGGAGAATTTCAGTAAGACTCCCTAGGGCAAACAGATGAAAGAATGTTGGAAACAAACCAAGATTGAGATTAACATAAACAAACAAAAGGGGACAAACAATAACAAACAACAAATAGGACAAAACAAAAACACAAGACAGACACTCTCTCATCCACATAATCCCAGCCTCTGGACCGTTGTCGAGATCCATTTACAGGAGCACTTGGGCCTTGACTGAGGCCTCATCAGACTCACGGTCACTTGATACACCTTTGGGCTTTATAACTAAACACTTGATACACTCCAAAAGATTTACAATCAAGTGCTTGATACACCCCCAGAGGAAGGTCCCTGACACACTCGGAAAGATTTACAATCAGGCACTCAGAACCTCTTAGGCTTTACCATCAAGTCAAAATGAGAGAACAAGTGAGGTACCTCCCAACCCATGCAGTTCTGTCCTCCTTCAAAGCCTCTGGAATTACAGATGTGAGTCACACCAGCACTTCTATGAGCAGGCTCTAATCTGTCACAGAAGAAGGTCCAGATCCTTGAAAAGCAGAGAACTCCCATAGCTAGAGAAGGAGGATGACTCTCCCTGCATCAGAGGATCCAGGACTCCTGCAAGTCCAAAAGCCACAGCCTTGACTCTAGTGATCATTTCACTGGGGCCTCCAAAATGTTATGACAAGATTGTAATAAATAACGGAGTCGATCTTAAAGCAGGAGAGGAATCATCTTTATTCACCAGCTGGAGGTCCAGATTCATCAGTTGGTGGAACTGAGGAACAGGCTGCAAGTCTGCACCCTTTGACCCCTTCCAGGGAGTCATAAATAAAGCATATCAGAACATCAATCATAAGTGGCTATTGTTATGATTCAGAACTACAAACATCATGAGATCTAAAATCATAAGCAGAAGGGGAACGGGGTCAAAATAGCCCTAGATGAGTACAAGTTAAAGAATGGTCACTAATGACTAGATAATCATTCTGACAGGGTACATTGTCCAAGAAAAATGGGAACAAAAAGTGAACAATTTTACATTATATAAGAATTGCCAATTTGTGTTGCCAAACATGCTATGCTGAGAAATTGTTGATAGGTACAGAGGCGGGGTTTTCCCATGGGAGAAGCACCTCTTACATGACATGGAATCTCAGGGTAAAATCGAGTCTGTTTGGTCATTGTCCAGATAGCCTGGCCCATAACATATACATGTCAGACACCATTAAAATATTGAGACATGTTAGCAAGGTTTGGACGAAGAGCCTTTTGTCTTAAATTTGATCATCGTAATATTCATACCTTATCACTCATAAATGTAGTAGTTTGTTTGCAAGAACATCTCTTAGGAGATTTTCATTTTATTATAATTGTTTTTTTTTCTATTAGTCTCAGGATTTTGATGATTGTTTATTTGGGCATTATGTAAACTTTACATTGTAGTAAAGTTTTTTTTTTTTCCTTTGAATTTAAATGTCATCAAGTTAAACCTGCTGACAATTAATTAATTAACCTTATCAAAATTAATATTGTCATAACAGGATTAATATTGTCATAACAGGATTTGGTCTATATATATGTGTGTATAAGATTATTTAGATTCTCATGAAGTTAGAAATTAATGAATTAATATCAATTTTGATTAAATAAAAACAGTAAATGAATATAACTGAAATATTTGTAAAATAATGTTATTACCATATCAAGAAAAAAAGTCCACAGATTTGAACCAGGTCTTCAGAATTTCTACAGTTAGGCAGAGCCTAATCCGTTTTTGACCAATATTGTATTCTTTTCCTTTTCTTGGCTGGCTTCTAGTCCCTTATGAATAGTTTTGAGACCAAGTTTGAATCAATTTACTATGGGCCTGTCTGACATGTGTGCTCCAAGATTGGTCCCTGAATCCTTGAATGAAACCCTCTCCTTCCTGCCTGCCATCTGGGTGTAGAGAACCCAGTGCAGAAAACTCAGTGAGAGACTCTAAAACCTTACAGGATGGTAAAGCTGCAGCTAGCTCCTTGGTAAACAATGAAAAGCAGAGTCTACCAGTCATCGGTGATGTGAGAAAACAAATCCTGTTGTGCTAAGACCTTGAGATTTGTGGAGTTTGTTATAAGGGACAGTCTTATGTGAATATCTAAATATAAGGAAAATTTCAAACTCTGTGTTGTTCCCTCTTATCTATTACTCATAATGCTCATCAATGCTCTATATATTATCACTGATGGTGTATCAATTAGTATAAATAATGAATTTGATCTGGATCATGTTTGTCAGCTTTCCACCACGGTAACTATTTCCTAAAATGATGTCTTAAAAAAGAAAATGTTTATGGGCTCACAGTTTTAGAGGTTCCAGTTCATGACTGGTAGAACCCATTGCTTTTAAGTCTCAGAAGGTGGGATCAAGTGTTGGAGCAAACAGCTTACCACATATCCAGGGAACAGAAGAGAAAGAGGAAGGGCCAAGGACCCACATTCCCTCTCAGAGCAAGAGACAATCACTTGAGGACCTCCTGCTAGGCCCCACCTCCCAAAGATTCCTCCACCTCCCAATAGCTCTGCCCTGGGGACTAAGCCTTGAACACATGGGCCTTTTGGAGACATTCAATATCTAATCTATAAGATGAATATTGCTAAGATAAATCTTTATCAATTATTTTTAACATTTTTACAGTAGATGTATCTAAATTAGAATTATACAGTGCTTACCATAGAGCCAAAATATTTCCTTTGTTCCACAAAACAGAAAAACAATTTTGTTTGTTCTTCTTTTGCATTACCTTTTGCTGATTTCTTCTAGGGGACAGAAATATCAGTAGAAAAGAACAATTTGGGCTCCTAGGTATGTGACTTAATGAAAATGTAGGTTGGTAGTTCAAATCCATTTTATTAAATTATATCATAAAATACTCCTTCCAATTAGAATTCTCATCAAGTTTCATCTTATAAGATGAAGGTATTTTTGACTTATTAAAAACAAAATTATATGCAAGTTTCTGGATTGATTAGTTTTAGAAATGTAAGTTTTCTCATTTTTTAAGTGTATAGGAAAAATTTGATCATGATGGCTAATAAAATTAGTACAATTAGTTCTGAAGAATTCTACATTATTTTTACTTAATTATATCCAGAATTCAAACATCATAGTAATTAGGAGTCTTAGTTATTTAGAAGTAGCATTTTGGGCTTACTAATTTTTGGTGTGAATGAAATCTTTCTTATAATTAGTTCAACATAAGAGGAGGTAAATTTTTATATCACATTATATTTTTCATTTTACAGATGAAAAAATTGAGAATCAGAGAGGGAAGATAACTTGCTCAAATATCCACGCTAGTAAGTGGACGAGCTAGTAAGTGTGATGTGAACCACCCAAGAATGGCTCTTATGGCTTGGGTTCTTAACTAAGTCCATTAACCAGGATTTCTTAGACCTGAGAACATGCAATCTGTTGAGAAGATATCTGTGGATCACCAAGTGACTATGGACTCTAGACTAGAAATTATTGAACATAATTATTGAACACAGTCTTATGTTCTATCTGGGCCTAATAAAACATAAATACAAACTTACATTGAAATTACAAGGCTGTTGCATGATTATAAAGGAACCTATCAGATGATGTAAATCACATCAATACATACATGTATGTCTATCTAACTATTCATTCATCTATTCATCTGTTTATTGAGAAGTTCAAACCTGGTGGGGTATAAATAGGGAGTTTTACATTTCTCCAATCCTGTCTTTACAATGCTTTTTTTTTTTTTTTTCAGTCTTCAGAATCAGGTATGCAAAACCCTGTCACACAGAGACTTTAAAAGAAATAAAAGGGAAAGTTTTGAAATTGTCATTTCTCATATAGTCAGTTTCATATGTGTTCTTCACCAAGACCAGTCTGAGAGTGAATCTGTCAAAGAGACTGAAGTCAGTTTCCCCTTTCTACCTCCCCCTCCTTGTCTGTTCTATCACACTTCATAAAAAAAAGGGACACCTCAAAACCTGTCTAAAAAATAAATCACTTTTAATGAATAACCAAGGAAATGTAAACCATCTTAGGTCTTGTGTCTTTACCTATCATATAGATATTTCCATTACAGTAAAGACATTTAAAATAGATTTGTAGTGACAGTTATTTCTTAAAGACTTTACCTCTTCCAGTTTCCTCCTATCGTCAGAGGAAGCACTAATTTTATGGGAGTTCCACAAAAATAAAGGAAATCATGTATGATTAACAAATATTGAATATTGAAGACAGCTGCTATCATCTATTTAACTGCAAGCAGTTCTTTTCAGCTAATCACAACACTCAGTCTTAGGACAAACATTAGCTAAAAAGAAAGGCATTGAAGAGTTGAAGCAGCATATGTTAATACAGTAGATTATTTCAGCATAAATAGAATATTTCTGAGACTACCAAAATATACAAGGTAGATGGGATTAAGTCCATGGAAAAATGTTTACAGTTAATTTAAGATTTTGTTCTGTATTATTCAACAGTGATTAAAATCTAGTTTACCAAGTCATATCATGAAATATTTGCCTTTATTGAGAGTTAATCCTCTTTATTTCATCTGATAAAATGACAATATGTTCTACTTTCATTAACAAAATAAAGTATATTTATTAGTTGGGACCACAGAAATTCTATTTAAGTATACAAGAATGGTTTGATCATGATAGTTATTAAAATTATTAGAGTTTTTATGGTTTTACACATTATTGTAATTATTCTCAACTGACCAAGCATCAGAGTTTGAAACATGAATGTATACATATTTTTTAGTAAAATATTATTAAGTTCACAAATGACTTAAGATATAAGCTATAGCCAGGTGCTGTGGCACAAGTCTGTAATCCCAGCCATTCAAGACCCTAAACAATTTAGTGAAACTGTCTCAAAATTAAAAAAATAGAAAGGGCCAGGGATGTAGCTCAGTGGTTATGAACCCCCGTGTTAAATTCCCAGGATCACCAAAAAAAGAAATAAGAAAAGAAAAGTTATAACTATATATTACTTTGCATTTTTATAAATAAGTAGAGAAATACTCATTTATAACATTGTTTATTAAATATTACAAAATTGGATTCATTAATCCTGTCATTTAAGACATTAAGAGAACTTTATCTTACAAAACATGTTCCATACTGTGTTTCTCAGTGAGTTCATTAACACTTCAAAATGAATATTGATTGTTTATTTGAATAGAAAAATGATATTAAACTTTTTCTTGTCACAAAGTATTTTTTACAACAGCTTTTTCCTTTGACAATGGGGCCTGGCTTTACCAATGAAGTTGTATGACAGCTAAATTTAACCATATATATATAACTCTAAACTTTTTATAAAGTATACTTAAGAACTTGCCAAGAAAAAAAATAATTAAAATATAATATTATTTTTAATAAATTATTACTTATGTATTTCAAATAAAATTTTACTATTATGGTAATTTTTGTGATAAAGAAAATGTCTACATTAATGAAACCCCCTTTTGGATTTAGAATGTTTTCATTTTCCAAAACTTTCTTAGTATATTTAGGGGCAGATTTAATTTAGAGGACCAGAGTCACATTGCCTGGAATCAAATCCTGGACTTCATCATTTTCAACCCAAGAGATGTTAGGCAAGTAGATGAACCTCTCCATGGTTCAGTTTTCCTCTTTAAAATCAGATATTCATGGTACCTGCCTATAAAATTATGGTGAGGTTACATGGTTGATATGCAATTTAAACTACATGAAATTTTTGTGTTCAACCACTTTTTAACCAATCAAGACAGCAATTTCATATGATCCAACAAAAAATAAAACTTCTTACAACAGTGCCTGACATGCAATAAAGATTATATAAGTCAGCTATTTTTCAGTTAAACTAGATGCCATTAGCAAAAGAGTAACAGTTACAAATAATTGTCAGTTGATAGGTCTTGGTAACACCATTTTAAATACAACACAGACATAGAGAAAGTAAGTGATATTGACCACTATATAGTTAATCCTTTTGGAAGTCATTGGTTTCCAATTTCTTTTCCTTTTATAAAATTGAAGGAGAACCTAATTATTTTAACAGATTATAAAAAAAAATTAACAGAGCACTGTTATTTTTGATATAACAGATGAAATTGAAATAATTTGTGATATTTATATTAAAATACTGTACTAACTACAAATTTATGAAAATATGTTTGCTCCGTAAAATTATAAAAATGAAAAAGAGACATGGAATTGATGCTGAGCTTGCTGCATTCTAACAAAGTAATGTATGAAACTAATGTTTTAAAATATTTTTATCCCATTAAGAGATTAGTTTCTAATAAGTTATTACTTATATGTTTCAAATAAAATTTTACTGTCATGTTATTTTTATGGTAAAGAAAATGTCTACATTAATGAACAGTATATCATACTGAAATGATAAATAGTTCTAGAAAAAATAATTATTAAACTTATAGGAAAATTTTAATAAATCAAATTTAATTTATATCCATAATTTATCTCTCTTCTCTGTACAGATCACTACAAATCAAACATGCCGCATATAAAAAAATGTTAAATTGGAGAATAAGACAGTGTTGGCTTTCTAATTTCTAGGAGAGATTCTTCTTGGGGACTTCTTTCTTGGATTTGGTAATCACCATGTTCCCATTTTTATAGCAATGAAGTGAAAAGTTGGTACTTCTCCATGGGTCAATAATTCACAGCTTGGAGAAATTCTACTCTCCATCTTCCCAGGAGTTCTACTTGAATGGATTTGAGAGTAGCATGGAGACCAGGGTAATGATGGGGAGTGGCTGAATTATTTGTCTACCTTGTAATCAATGACCAGGAAGACCATAGCCTCTTATTTATATGGGGCATTATTTAGAATGGATAGAATTGACATCCTTCTTTCTCAGTTTTGAGTTTTCAGTTGTTGAATTTAAGTCTATTGATAAGAAAATTACTACTCATCACAAACATACAGATTGAAACACATATTTTTTAAGAAATTGTCTGGCAAAATTATTTTAAAACCACAGGCTATGGCTTCAGATCCAGGGAGCTACAGACCCCAACTTGAGTTTCTATAAGCAATAAGCTTTCCAACTTTTAGACAGATGTCATCTAAATCTAAGTCAGCCTGTGAGCTAGAAATTACAGCAGTACCACAGAATATATCCATGCTGCTCTTCACAAAACAAACTGCACTAGTATTAATTTCAGAATCAAAAATAAAAATATACATTCCTAAATTATCTGTCATTTTATTTAAAAATTCCAAGACAAATCATGAAATAAAATTAAGATCATTAAATCATCATTGTAGGTTAAAACTGATATTGTTCATTATTTTTGTAATAGTTCTTAAACTTTGTTACAGAAAAAAATACACTACGCTAGAAGAAAAAAAGACACACAAAGAGAAACACGAAAATCATCCCAATGTGATTACATGTTTATAAAATATTCAATAAGCTGGGTGAAAAGACTATTGCCCTATTTTCTAAAAATGTTTCTGATCATTATCTAGTTTTTCACTAATGAAGTCAACATCAGTGGGGACTAGTAATACTGGCCAACTGTATGCAAACAAATGGGTTTTAGAGATGCATTGAAGTCCCCAGGAAGGTAGACAGTATGATACAGATAACATATATTTATTTGTTTGATTTTGTGTGTGTGTGTGTGTGTTAAAAGTATCAACATATTCGTCTGAGGAAATATCAGTTAGAACAAAATCATAGACAATTGTTTGGGAATATATAAAGAAATTTGGAGATGTCCCAGTAGAATGCCCATTAATCTTGCAGTCCTCAACATATGCAATATTATCCTTGTAGGGTACTATTATTTACACAAAGAAAGACATAAGTCTGTTTGTTTGTTTGTTTGTTTGGGCTTTTTTCTTTTTCTTTTTGGTACTGGGGATTGAACCCAGGGACATTTTGCCACTGAGCTACATCCTCAGCTCTTTTATTTTTTGAGACAGGATTTAATTTACTTAGGGCTTCACTGAGTGGTTGCAGCTGACCTCAAACTTGAGATCCTCCTTCTTTAGCCTCCTGAGTCACTAGGATTACAGGAATGTGCCACTGTGCCTGGTAAGAAAGCAGATCCTAACGTGTATGGGTCACATTTTTCTCTATTCTAACAAAGATTAAGTTCAATAACCATTCAAGTCAAGGCATATGTTTGGTAACAATTTTATTTTGCCCAAGAGCACATTTCCACACTTTGTTTGTTCACAGTAATATCTGATTTACTCATTGGTCAATCTTTTGGCAACTTCAACATCTTTACCAAATTTGATAATCAGATAGCAAGTGAAAAATCTTCCAACCTATGAAAATACCTCATATGCTAAGAGTTTAGCATCTTGGCTATTGACTGGAACTTTAATTTCTACATTCAATAAAATGAATGCACATTTCCGCTGAGCTTGGTTATCTTATTTCCCTAAATACCTCAAATTTAAAGGAAATGAAATGGAAGCTTCACTTGAGAATTCACGCATTTATTCCACAGAATTCATTTAAAAACTTTCCATGTGCTCAGCATGTACTGACAAACTGAAAGGTTATATAATAACTAAATAACAGAAAAGGAGGGGATAAAAAACATATTAAAACAAAGCATAAAATCAATGCTCATGAAAATGATTGTAAGCTGTTAAGACCTAAATTACACTAGATTTTTTTCTATTTATGGAAGCAAGCAGGTAACTGTTGTTTATTTTAGGAGGACTTTTATTTTATTTATTTTCATTTTATTAGGATTATAATTTAACATGCATATTATTAAAAATTTTTATCTTTGGTTCTTAAACAATTTCTTTTTTGTGAAATTCCCTTACTGAAAGCAATGTTTTTCAACAGCAGGAGTATGGCAATAATAACAGGCAGGGCCTCATTGTTTCTTTAGAAAGCTTTAGAATTTATTCTGATAAAAACAGTCATCTGTAAAGGCCAGTATAGCAATTTTAAAAGTCCAAGTTTAATTATGATTATATTATGTCTCAGAAAATGGGTATTATGTAATAGGGCACAGCCAGATTCCCTGAGGAAACCACAGTGGTTATTTTCAATTGGCTATTTCTATTAGAGATAGGAAAAGCACTGGAAGCTTTGAAAATGTAATAGTTTCTGTCCTCCCTAAAGGACTAAATCGCTGGATTGAAATGAAATGTTATGCTGGATTTCAAAACAGAATATTTAAAACTATATACACAATTAATATCAGCAGTCATTCAGAAAAACAATCAAATGTGTCGCATGTTAAACCAGCCATGTGGAATGGTATAGGTTCATAAGTTCAAGGGCTTCATGAAATACTGCTAATGGGCAAGAAAACATTTGAATTCAGGCTGAAAAGACAGCTCTGAAGTTTATAGTTGAATGTATTTGCAGTCTGACTTATATATGCATTATCACATTTTGTTATCATGTAAAATGCACAGGTTCCAAAACACAAATGGTCCTCTTCTGGCAAAGTTATTAACAACCCAGCAGAATTAAATTTGGCTAAAAACCAAAACTGGCAGTCTGATCTCCTACAAGGAGATGTTCTTTCTCCCTTGTACAATGTATTCAATGTTTACCACATCAACACACATAAGTGCCAATCATTGTTAAATGTATCTATGCATTACCGTTCATATATTTTGAAATGTAAAGTTGACAAATTATTTCTGAGGAAATGTTTCACATTCTCTTACTTACCACTTACCAATTTTTGAGCCTTTCCTAGGAATAATAGCCATGAATTAGTAATCCCACATTGTTCCTGTTATATTTCTATAAGGGGATTCTGTTAACTGTTTTTAGTACTCCATTATATGCAATTAGAATTATAAGTGTAAATTAAATTACAATGAAAATTCTACTGGATGTTTGATTCACCCAGTTGTAAAACAATTGAATAGTATGAAAATCTGCCATCTGTTCTTTGTATTCAAAATCCACATGTTCGTAACATAGCTTTTTGTAGCATTTGATAGTCATGGTTTCTGGTGGAAAAATACAAAAGATGATTTTTCAGGGTACTTCTCAAAATATGTGAAACTATGATAACTTTATGAATTTATGATTCTGGATATGTATCGGGTTTTCTTTCTATTCCTCACTTTTGTATTACAGAATGTTTGGGTGTTTGATGCGATGGAAATAGCTTTTAGCCTATTTTCTTAAATGCTAAAAAGAAATTAAAGAAAAAAATCTGTTTCCTGGGTATGATCACTGAAATCTCAAAAGAATGAGTCTTTAGACACTTTACAATTGGGAAAAATACAGCTTTTAAAAATAGTAATAGAGTTTAAAATTACCAGATGGCATCTCCTGGTCCCAGTAGAAAAATCTTTGTTCTCTTGGTAGATAAAACATTTCAAAGAACAAGAACAACAAAATTATCCTAAATAAAAAATGAAGTGTTTCCAAGCACTAACTGTTTATTTTTGTGTTGTATTGTACTTTCTTTCACTTGAGTAAGTCTCTTGCTTCCATTTTAACTGATATTAAAAAGCCAAATCTTTTATTGCCTGTGTAAGACTGTGAGGTTTATGGCCAAGGAACAGCCTGGAAGCAACCACTAAAATTCTCTTCTTAAAATCACTCTCCACAGACATAAAGCACAGGGTGTGTGTCAAGTGTCTGACTGATGCTCATAATATGATAATGATACTTCTGCATCACAACTGAGCTTTGCCACCAAAAAGCTCAGCCCAAAGGGCAAAATTAAGGGTACAATGTCTAAGCAGATCTCACTGATAGCTCTTGCTTTCCTTGAGAACCTCAAGCTGTGGTTTACAAACAGTTTTCTTGTGGAATGTGCTGTGAAATAGCAAACTGATTTTAACTTATCTGTTACCTTGGGGCTTTGTTTACTTTCCTAAATGGAGAAGCAGCAGGATATAAAGACAGGATTTTGGAAAAGTATACCATCTAAAACTGTTTCCCAAGCCGTTTTCTGAAGAAAAATATCGTTATGGTCAAATATGTTGTAGAAATAACTGATTAAACAAAGATAAATGTGTTTTTGTTTATCTGCTCATCTGAAATGGCTCAGGGCTTTTTCTACTGTAATATGTTTGGTGAATCTCTTAGAAGGAAATATGGTAAAAGCTAACTTGATTTAATACATTTCATAATATAAATGGACATCAAAAATCACATAAAACCCCATAAATATATGAATTATTAGTTATCAATTTTAGAACAATTTTTAGCTCAGCATACTTTTTTTTTAGTCATTTCTTATTAAGACTTGGATTCAAAGGAACACACTTTGGGAAATGTCTATACAGTGGAAGCTGATGTTAATACCTATGTTAAAGAATCAATTATAAAAATTCCAACATCATTGTTAATAATTTTTGGTTTTAAGCACGACATCAATGTATGTTCAGAACTGGAACATTTTTCTATTTCAATTCCTCTTGGAATATATTCCAAATTAAGTGTGATGCATAATATGGCATTTTCTCTAAGAGAAATATCTATTTGAAAAAACCTGAATAAGTGGCTGAATTTTCGCATTTTGTATAAGATGTTTTGATGCAAACTGCAACATGGCACAATTCTTCAAACAGATCCTAAAAAAATGTTCCCACTGAATCATGCAGAATGCAAAGTACAAAGACATCATTTAGACAATAAATAAGTTCACTTCCCTTATTTTAAGAATAATCTGAGCTCATGGAGGTAAAGGAATGTGTTCAAATTTGAACACATAATAGAGAAGATGAAAAAAGGGAGAAAACAACAATAAACAGAATAACTGTGGCATAAACAAAAGGCAAATCTGTTTCTTCCTCTCATTTATGGAGTCCAAAGCCTTCCAGCTCAAGTTCCTCAATTTTGTTGCTATGCACCAAGGAGCTTCCATTTCCAAGGCCACCTTGTGGTCCCTGACAATTGCTGAAGTTTCAGCATTTAGATGCTCATTCTCATCAGCAAGGACAGAGGGATGAAAATGGTCAT